>CM067299.1:72385806-72439760 GCA_034231615.1 Meghimatium bilineatum | reverse complement strand
GAGTCATCACAAGATCTACAAATTAGGATGTAATTGTATCGCATTACCATAAAATTGAAGCAGATTATTGAGTCATCACAAGATCTACAAATTATGATGTCACCGTATGGCATTGCTGTAAAGTTGAAGGAGATTATGATGGTCAATTTTAATTTAATACATACTCTAGTAACCCAGATCAAATGGTTACCAACTGTGTAAGTGTTGGTAGAAAATTCGGTATATTCACTGTCTATTCACTGCCGTTGAATGGTGTCACAGTGGATAGTGAGCCCGTACAACAAACAGACCGAAGTAGTACTCGTTTTTTGAATGTGGATACATCGCACTGAAGATGCCAGAATGTAAAATCTCTTCTATGTATGTTGTATCCGCAGACTTCTCAGGATAAAGGAGCAAGTAAAAAAGGTAAAGGCATGTCCCATGGCAGCAACCTGCCGTTGGGGATGAAGATAACTCTTCATGTATTAAGCCGCAGCAACTATTAGGTGGGGTGGCCAGTTCCCTTCCTTATTGTCTTTAACTCCCCTAACTCATGCGCCAGGAACTCATTTACAGTTGAGTCGACTGGAGGAGTGGTCGTGTCAAGCGAGAAATCACAACCCAGATTTTTTTTATCCGGACGTGTTTTCGAATCTAGCTTGCTGTAACCCAGTGATAGAAAGCAAGCTCACTATCAACTAGGCTACCGCACTCCTCAAGTAGCAAGACAAAGCACCTAATACTGAAGTCTTCACTAGAGCCAATATCCTAGTAATTCATGCAATGCTGAAGAAGGCCAAACTAAGATGTGCGCATCTGTGCATTTAGACAAGTTGTGCGCATACTTGACAAATGACAAAAACACAGCTGGCATATAATTAGTTGCTTTAGTTAGTACGTCTTGCCGGTGGACAGAAGAAAAGCTTCAAAGACTCTTTAAAGTGTTTCTAAAGAACATCAAAATCGACACTACATCTTGGGAATCTGTCGCTCAGAATCGCCCAGTATGATGTGGCAACACTAACAAAGCGCTTGCAACCCTGAAAAGCATCACGTCTCAGAGACACTGAGTAAATGTGCTGCCAGTGAAGACATAAAAACAAACATACAGATGTCCAATCCCGATCATACGTGTACCAAATGTGGAAGGGAATTCTATGCCAGGATTTTGAGGGACACAGCTGAGGGATTTGCAATATAAGGCTGAAACTGTTGTCATCATAAACTGCCGTGTATATCTATTATTACTGACAATTCTATTCAATGTTTCTGTGCTGTCTAAACATTCAATAATAGTTGATGTGTAATCTCCTATACAAGGATGTGCAACAATTATTAGTATACTTTTCTTATTTTTGTCTTCGTTCGTTCTCAAGCTCTTGTAGATAAGCAGGATGTAGTCTGGAGTACGTAACACGGTGTGCCTTTTTTTACAACGTGGCCGCGATATTCCCGCTTTAGGCCTGACACATCCGACTTCAGCATGGCTGTATTCTCTACCGCGAAAACTTTATCACTCTGAAAGCAATTAATGTCGATAGTTGAGCTATTAATTTCTCAGCACTGATAAGGTCATTGAAGCGTATTGCTCGTGTCTAGAAATGAGGAAAATATTAACATCTAAACAAATTACAAACAAGTTGAAAATGAGAATTACAAAATGCTATATCTATTCTATATTAATGTATGGCTCAGAAACATGGACACTAAATAAACAATTAGAAGACATAATTGATGCCTTTGAGATGTGGGTATATAGAAGAATAGTGAGAGCATCATGGAAAGAGAAGAAAACAAAAGTGCTAAAGACACTTAATATGAAGAAAGAACTACTAAGAGAAATGAAGATCAGGCAAATAAAATATCTTGGACACATTAAAAGACATGACACCTTATTGAAGACCTTACTTGAGGGTAAAGTCAAAGGGAGGCGAGCAAGAGGTAGGCAGAGATTCAAGTGGAAGAATAACATCACACGATGGACAGGTTACAGTCTAGCAGAGTGCACTACCAAGACAAGAGGCAGGGGATGTTGGAGATCCGTTGCAGCCAACCTTCGTTGCGGAGACGGCACTTGATGATGATAATAGAAATCTACGTTAGTTTCCAAATCTAAGCACTGGTAAGGTCATTAAAGTGTATTGGTGGTGTATAGAAATCTACGTGAGTTTCCAAATCAATATCATGTTACATAATGTGCTTCATTTTTATATTAATTATAATCAATTGTAATATTTGTAGTTATTAATTGAAGGAATAATTATTACAAAAATGAAATTTAAAATAAGTCATTTTTCTACTTCCGTTCTTGTTTTTCAGGCAAACACGCAACTTTCTGGAATGAGATTGTCAGTTTTATCAGTTGTGAAAATAATATGACTAGAAGTCTATTTGCAGATAAAAAATAGAATCTGACTTTCTCTAAACATATTGAAAAGTTGATGTCTGGAATGTAAACAGAAGTAGATCGTTCAGCAATTATATAAATGTAACATACTTCCACACGTACTTGGTTATCAATATCCATCGAGCTAGACCTGCTGACCTATCAGTTTCATTGTGTAGTGACATGATCGGACGATTTGATCCAGACTTTCTAATCTGACGCAGCTCTCAGTGTATAATGGTAAGACATGATCAGACAACTTTATCACAGGTTTTTGGATTGTATAACCTAAAGAATACGGTTTTCCTCCAACTAGTAAAAGCTAAAACGGGAACAGCACGATTGTTTCACTGCAGTTCTGATGATTTATTCCGACATGTTGAGTTTATATTGAAATAATCATTGGCAATGATTTATATTTGAAGCTGTCAGTGCACACATTGGTTGAGGCTATTGTATGAGTTGCGTAGTCTCGTACACGCTTTTACTCGTTAATTTTTCCCATTGCTTCTTTCAACTCTTTAATCTTATCTCTCCCTTCAACTGTTTATTATACTTATCGCTTCATTCAACACTTTAACCTTATTGCTTCTTTCAACTCTTTAACATGATTGCTTCTTTCAACTTTACAACCTTCTTATTTCTTCATTCAACCCTTTACTATTCTTATGGCTACTTTCAACTCTTTAAATTTTTTTTATTTCTGCATTTAATTCTTTAACTCTTATTGCTTCCTTCAACTCTTTAATCTTCTTATTGCTTTATTCTTTTTCAGCGTTCATTCTCAAATTCCCACTGGATCTCTCTTGTAGCAGGACAATGGTCCAACTAGAATTCCAGCAGGATGTAGGCCAGAAAATGGAAATGCTTTGTGCCGCCGTTTTATTTGAACCAATGGCCCGACATATTGGTCTTCGGCAGGATTGATTCATTCAACTCTTTAATTTTCTTATTGTTTTATTCAACTATTTAATCTTCTTTTTGCTGCATTCAACTCTTCAACCGTATCAAAACATCCATTAGCTCTTTAATCTTACCATCGCTGTCTTTAAATTTTTAATCTTATGGTAGCCTTCAACTATTTAATCTTCTCATCGCTCCACGCAACACTTGAATCTTGTCATCGCTTCCTTCAATCTTCAATTTTTAATCTTATCGCTTGTTTCAACTTTTTAATCTGCTCAACCTTAACGTTCCAATTTCTCATCTATTCTCTTAACCTTCAAATTTCTCATATATTCTCTCAACGTTTTCAATTTCTCATCCATTCTCTCTTTTTTTTGGGTCAATTTCTCATATATTATCATCTAATCTCCAAACCTTTCAATGCCTCATCTGTTCTTCTCAACTTTTCAGTTTCTCATCTATTCCAATAAATTTCAAATTTCTCATATATTCTCTCAGACATTCAATTTTCCTTCTATTATCTCAACTTTCATGTTTTGTCATCATTTTACCCATCTCCTCAGATTTTAAATGTTACTCTTAACTCGTCAAATTTATCATGTCTTTCCTCAAACCTTCAATCATCACGCCATTTCTCATCTCACTCTTCTCATGTGTTCTCTTAAATTGGACATTGTTTCCCTCATTTCTTCCCAGACTTCTGATCTTAGACAAAATCGAATCATGCTTTGAATCAACAATAATTGATTTCCAAATCTCTATAAAACATACAGAGATGAGATCTCGTACGTGACCTAGGTGAACTCTGACTTTATTTTCACTTTCAATTTTCACTCATATTTATCTTCCGAAATAATATTTTTAAAACACGATCACTGACATGTCTCTAGCCTATCATAGCCAATTATACTGTCAGGATAGTGTTCACAATAAAGAATTCATTATGTTTCTGTTTCATTTGTTTCATCAACGGTAGATTCGTATCATTCTTTGAGTATATAAATATTCAAACTTTAAATCTAAATCCTTCCCTAGATATAGATTCCATCAACTAGTTACACACAGCGAAATTCATTTGACGCTTCATTGGCTGCGGCACAAAATATATACACAAAGTATACCATCATCTGCATTATGAGCAGTTTCATCATGATATAACCTTTATAGACGAAACATCGTCTGTCCTTGTATTTCGTTGATAGTATTTCGTGGTCACAATTTGTTAAATGTAAACCCACTTTCAACTATAGACCTACCCGTGAAATACAGATGCCTGTACAATCTACAGACACCATTCGGAAAGACGACACACTTAGTTTAACTACTTGATAAGGACCTTTTGATTCCAAACATTGATTATCTTGGACATTGACGCTCCCGTCTGTTCCAATGAGACATTTCGTTCACTGGTAGCCCTGTTCTAATGAAACCTTACAACACGTTGGCTCTTTCTTTATTCCAATAAGACATCAAATTCCTTGGCATTTCCCTTTAAAGAAATAATTATTTCACTTAATTTTTCTATTAGGCTTTATCTATTATGGACCTCTGGACAACTGGTTGCTTCTAATCAATCTTAGATGGCTTCGGCCAAAAACATTTTTAAATGGTCGCACTTTATAATGCTACATTCGTTTCTATTGTTGAAAAGAGCACGCATCACAAGGGGAGGTCTAAGCTTCCAAATTCCAAAACGTGACTCTCATTTCTAGCGACATTGTACGCTATAACTTCTGTTTACAATTATCTCATGCAACGTAAGCGTTGCAACCACTCTTTATGAAAATAAAAATAAAAATAACGATATAAAAACAACCACAAATTAATTCTAGCTTCAGAATACAGAATACCCTTTCCTTGCGCATTCTTTGAATTCTCATTCTGTTTCTGCACTTCTATTTCTATTTTGGAAATATCAACATCATAATGACACGTCATGTATATATATATATATATATATATATATATATATATATATATATATATATATATATATATATATATATATATATATATATATATATATATATATATATATATATATATATATATATATATATATATATATAATATATATATATATATATATATATAAAACAGTTTAAAGTTCTATATATTCTATTGCACAAAACATGACTTTACATGAATATTCCGACGTCTCAAAAAGTGAAAAGGCCAAAACTTTCTAATATATTCCAAATGTACCTTCATGTGTAGTTGTTGGTTCTATATATCTATGTTTGTGACATGCGATGAGAACGTTGTCCTGACTATTACTGTAAAAGCTTCTCGGTTCTGTGAAAGTAGCGCAGCCTATTCCAGTGTCATGTTCAGAAAGTTTTAGCTATTCTGTGTCTATCGTAGTTTTGGTCTACCTTTTTTTTTCTCTTTCCTGGAACAAAGATTAATCTCATCCCCCATGATTAATCTTTCTAAACCGTTGTCTTTTTTTAATGTTCGAAACATATTAAGTTGAGTATTTAATCTTTCTTGTTCTTAACCATGCCAATCCTTTATAGACAAATATAGTTTATTAATTTAAAAGATCACTTCTTTGTATATTTGATCCATGTATTTTACTAGTTTTAAAGCTCTCATTTTAATCCTGTAGGATTTAAAAAAAAAAAAAAGGGGGGGGGGTTGAGTTGTTCAGATCGGCCCTTAGGAAATTAGAACATGATTTTAATACTAGGGACAGCAGAAATGTTGGTACATTCCCCCCCCTCCCCCAACGATTTTTCAAAAAAAGGCCACAAAAGTCTCATAAAGGAGAAAGACACGAAAGAGTTAACCTTTAGAAAACGTTTAGTTAACACCCCCATCCCACCCCACAACTTAATAAAGACAAATAAATATCGTCCTGGTTATTACATCCTTTAGTGCAGATGGTAGCTCACCAAAATTGTAATTCATACCCAGAAGACCACAACTCTCAGCAGTGTCCCAGAGTCTGTGAATCAACATACTGGACAATCACAAAGTGTAATGGCCACACAATTTAATGTGGTTAAAACAATTTCACCATTATTTTCCTTGGGAGGCGATTTCAACAACTGGCTCATTGGCAGACCGACTGCGCAGTGGAAGACCCAGAGTCACAACTCCTGCCGAAGAACGCTTCATACTGCTGTGTCACCTCAAGAATCGATATGCATCTTCGTACTTTACAGACCGCGCAATAGCAGCAGCTCGTCGAATTTCAGATCAAACGGTCAGGAAACAGCCGCACGAAACTGATCCTTAGGCTAGAGTACCCTACAGAGGTACTGTTCTTACGGACCGGCAGCGCCAAAACCGACTGTAGCGGGCAAATCAGCATCGCCAATGGACCGTTGGGAATGACTGGAGACGGGTTTGGTTTAGAGATGAATCATGAATCATGTAGTGGGATGTGTTGGCGCATCACGGCAGTGACCATTTGCCGTGTGTCTTGTTGGTGGACAAAGGAAAAAGTAAACAACAGAGAGCTAGAGTTAAGTCCTTCCAGTACGATCGTAATGGGTCGTCCATCATAAACAGAATAAGGAAGGAAAAACGTAGAACATACGCAACCAAGGCAGAAATGTGGAATCAACCCCGCTGGTGGAATGATGAAGTCCAATGCGCAGTTGCAGAGTGGCAGAAAGCAAGGAAAAAAGTGACCGCACAGCCAGATCTTGTGCAATTAAAACAGACCAAAGACGACAGGGGTCAAGAATTTAAAGATATTGCTAAAGCTGCGAAGGAAAAAAAATGGGAAGACTTTTGTCATGAGATTGCAAAAGAAAAGACATTAAAACTGTTCAGGCGCCTGCATAAACCAATGAACGACCCAAGGAAGCGTATAACAATCCCCAATTTTCAAAGCACAGACTTGGTATGGCAGAACACAGATGAGAATAAGGGTGCAGCACTGCTGACTCATTACAAGGCACAAATCGGTCAGAGGAATTTAGTGAATTACAATAAAATCATGAAAACAGTCACAGACAGGTGCAAGGAGCAAGCTTTGGAAAGCGATAATATAATTACTCTTGAAGATATTACAGCCGTACTGAAAAGATCAAGAAACTCTGCGCCAGGACCTGACGGCATTAGGTACGATGATCTCAAAGGCAGGTCAGACGAAGACCTTAAGGAGCTGGCAATGTACAACAAGAGCCTAGCGAACGGCAAAGTAGAGGAGGACCGGTTGCATAGTTACGTGATCCCACTACCCAAGCCTGGAAACAGTCATGCTAAGATACAGGGTTTCAGACTCATAACCATGCGGAATACGATCGGCAAGTTGTTAGAAAAGATTGTGGCGTGGAAATTGTCCTTACATCTAGAAAAGAATAATAGACTACCATCAACATTGGGAGGCTATCGTCCAGGTAAGCAGACTTGGCACAATGCCGCCGTGTTCGCGCAGGACGTTTTCGAAAGTTTTGACAAACGAATGGAGACATGCGCTGCTGCAATAGACCTGGAGGATGCTTATAGCAATTCCCTTGGATTTCTTGATGACCATAAAGCTGCAACTCCAAGTAAGTCCATTTGTTGTCAGGTGGATTGTCTCTGCACTTTATCAGAGACAGGTTGTTCTTAGGCGTGGGAGTTGGTCTTCGCCACCAACAGTCATAAATCCAGGACTACCACAAGGGTCACCTCTGTCCCCAGTACTATTCAATGTGTATACAGTTCAAATTACAAGCTGTCAGATTGCAGGACCAAGGAGAACCATGTCTTATGCTGATGACATCTTGGTATATAGGCAGGGCAGAGATAGAGAAAGAATTGCCAGAAATTTGCAGAGGGAGCTTGATCGCATTGGAGAATGGTGCAGTAATTCTGGAGCTTTTGTTAATCCATCAAAGGCATCGATAACATGGTTTTCCCTAAACAATCACATAGTGAACACGTCCAGGCCATCGGTTACTTTGAGAGGGGATGTCCTCGAGAGAACCAGCACAATGAAGTACTTGGGGGTCATGTTGGGCCGAAGTTTGAGTTTCAAAGATCATGTTGACCACATAATTGTAAAGGCTTATAAAGGTCTTGCGGCGATGAAAGTTATTGCTGCTGCTCAATGCAAACAGAGACTGCTATTTCTGCTGTATCAGGGATTGGTGGTGGCGGTGGTAGAGTAAGCACTGGCAATTCTGACACTGAGTCAAACTCAAACAGAAAGATTGGATAGAATCCAAAATGAAGCAATGCTTCAATAATTTTGGGGTGCACGAGAGATACGTCGACTCGGGCTATGCGATACCTAATTGATTGCCCAATTGCGGAGCAAAGAATACAAATGTGCAGGGCGCGGATCGACCTAAAAATCACCGCTGATAAAGAGCACCCTCTACACCCAGAAATTATCAAAGTGAAAGGAAGTCGACTAAAGAGAGGAAAGTCGTGGATGGGGCGCGCAGAGGACGTTATACAGAGTGTCTGCAGATTGGAGGATGTACTACCTGGTGCCGAATGGAGTCTGGCACCCTCGGATTACCCAACAGCCTTCGAAGGAGTAATAACATTCAATAGAGAGTGCAGGGAATGGTGTCCGACAGTGGTCGAGTCGGAGGTGCTCGCTCTGATCAGTGAGAATTCCAGGGAAGCTGATATAGTTATATATACAGATGGGTCGGTTGAGAGACACATCAGGAGTTCCTGGGCTTTCACGGCTCAAAGGTTGGGGAGACTATCAGAGAAGAAAGTGGTGCATTCGTTCAGACGACAAGCAGCTTGACAATGGAGATTCTGGCGGTGACAGAAGCTTTGCAATGGGTCTGCTCACGGACTGTTTGCGAGCATGCCTGTATCCTCAGTGACTCCATGAACATGATTGTGAAAGTTCAGACGGGGTACGTTCGAGAACAGTGGCTGGATGCAGTGAATAATTCCTGTGTGCGTACAGTGACTTTTATTTTTGTGCCGGGACACGCGGGAGTCCGGGGTAATGAAAGAGCAGATAGGTTGGCCGCCCACGCTGCTACTACGGCTGTTGGTGGAGCGATGGATCGGGCAGACATATTAAATGCCCTACGTGAAAACGCACGAACAAATGACTGTACAAGTGACGATGACTCTTGTTCCATGATTAGAATAAAGGAACTTGGTTTGAAATGTGGTGTCGCTAGAAAGGAGAGTTTTCGTGGGCGAAAAAGAATGATGGTCAATCAACAACGTACTGGGACTGTCAGTCAACGTGTAATGGCGGATACACTCAAGGAAAGATCTGAGCACCTATGGACTTGTCCGGAGTGCAATGACGATGATCCAACGATTAACTAACTAACTAACTAACTAACTAACTAACTAACTAACTAACTAACTAACTAACTAACTAACTAACTAACTAACTAACTAACTAACTAACTAACTAACTAACTAACTAACTAACTAACTAACTAATCTTTATATTTTTGTGTGCTCTGGTGACACGATAGACGGAGAAGACTTTATTGCAGAGCACGTGAGTCCTACGCCCAGAACATCATTCATGAGGCTTCTCCACATGGTGGTGGAGGTGTACTGATGTGAGGGGTAAAATTCATGAAAAAAAGTCAGCTTGTATAAATTAAAGGACGCCGAAATGTCCGGTGAAATTGTTCGTCCTCGAATCCTTCCAATATTTGGCTGCAAGAGGTTGATTTTTCAGGAGGATAACGCTCGACCTCATGTGGCACAGCTCACCATCCAGTTCCTCGATGACAACAATGTCCAGATTATTCCGCGGCCAGCAATGTCATCAAACATGAACCCAATAGAACACTTATGGGATGAACTAGACAGACAACTCTGCCAACGAGATGTAGCTCCAACCAATCTCCGACAATTGTCTTTTGCATTGCGGGAAGAGTGTGCATCCATCCCACAAAAACAGATCCAAGAGCTAATCGGATCTATGTCAAGGAGATGTACTTTTTATAAAGGCCAGAGTAGGCCATACACCTTACTGAAACGAAAGGCCTCAGTCGCAAATAATAACAGTCCAAAGCAAATGTAAAGAACAGCGTTTCATTGTTAAAATCTGAAAGGTTCTTCATAACAAAGTTGAAACATTAATTCCGAAAGATATAATTGCGGCACATGTTTGAAATTTTTTTGTTCATTGCTTTCACTGCAAGAATATTGCGTTTATTTTATTGATCAGTATATTTAATAATCCGTTTCGAAGAAATATGACAGACTTTTCAGTCGCTGTGGGACCACGGAAAGAACTATGTCTTGAAAGCGGGAAATGGACAAAAATAGGATGATAACTACTGTAACAAAACATGGATTCTAGATATAATGATACATTATGGGATTTGTCATGTCATAACAGTTGGTTGTAACAAACAGTGTTTGGAGTTCTGGGAATTGTCATGTCATAACAGTCGATTCTAACAAACATTGCAGGGATTTCTCTTGGGATTTGACATGCGAGAATAGTTGATTGTAACAAACATTGTAAGGATGTTAAGGATTGCATCTTCTTCATCGTTCATTCTCAAACTCCAACTGGATATCTCTTGTAGCAGGACCATGGTCCTATTAGATTTCCAGAAGGAAGTAGTCCAGAAAATGGAAATTATTTGTGTCTCCGTTTTATTTGCACCAATGGCCCAACACATCCATCTTCGGCGGATAAGAATTGTATAACCTATTAACTAACGTGTAAACAAGCTTTTTTAAAATAACTAATTTGACTATTTCCTAGATTTTTATTGACGGTCTGTTTTATCTCTTCTCAGCATTGTACCGTCTATCACCGCATTGCCTGCCAACAAGTCGACTCTCTCGTTTCCTCTGACCCCTGCATGATCATAGCAGTATATCAATGTAATACTCTGGACAAATGAGTTGTTCAATAAGTCCCACCATTCTTTTTCCAGCATGTACTTTTCTATCGTACGCAGCATGATTTGAAAGTATGTGAGTATTACCGAGTGTGATAATGTATCAGTTATCATCCAATCAAGTGCTGTTGTAATCTACATCCCCATGCTCGATGAGGATATCGTTCCGCCAGACGGTATCTTATTGAACATGGTCCCCATTGTTACATTTCTTGGAAGTGGATTATTATATATCTTATTGAACATGGTCCCCATTGTTACATTTCTTGGAAGTGAATTATTATATATCTTATTAACATGGCCCACAACGTTACATTTCTGTATCTTCCTAAGACGTCCGTGCCTCCAATCCTCAACTTTTCTTTTACCCCCTCCCTCTCAGTAAAACGCTGTTGCATTTTATTGTCATACCTCCCACGTCGTTGAAAACCACTGGTCTAGTAGACTAATTTTAATATTATTAGGCCACGACAGTACATCAACCATTATATAGTCATGTGTATGTGGACACACATCCTACTTGCCGTTTTCTCATTTGCGTCCAGCATTATAAAGACCTCTCGATTTAGTCTGCTACTGGCAACATGACAAAGCATTCATTATTGGTATCTCCGCTGTAATTCAGTTTTATTCAGGTTAAGCCAATACTCAATCTAACCAACAGGGACTGTCTGAGGTCACTACGTTACATAAAGTATTTATTCAAGGAGCACGCTATTTGTCGTGATGTCTATCAGACAGTCTTCCTGTCCGTTTGTTTACCAAATTACAGACATATCTAACTCCTACATACCCAGTTACTATAATTCATAATCACCTGCCTACCCAGCTACCTACATGTCCACACATATACATAACTACTTACTTTCATGCGTGCCTGTCATACATACATATATTCACACTCACACACGCACACACGCACGCACGCACGCACACACACACACACACACACACACACACACACACACACACATACTTACATACCAGTGGCATGCGGAAACTCTCTCAATGATATTTATATCATTAGAAAAGAGCCTATATGTTTCAAATAATAATATTCTTACTTTTTTGCTCATACTTGTAACCTGAAAGGTGAAGTCAGTTATTTCAAAGAAAAAAGTTATTATATAACAATAACTATTAAAAGAGTGGTATCTAACTAAAAGATTAGTTTTTTTACTTAAAATAAATATAAACGATACACACACATCTCCGTATTCAGCCTACGTCTCTTTCACGGCCAAAGGATAATGGCAATATAAACAAACTCTGCAGGAGAAACCAATCCCTTATCTTTCAGTTTCGAACAGAACATGCAAGGATCAATTGAGCCGTATCAAACCCCAGAAACTACCCATTTGTAGACACTGCATAGCAATGAAACAGTGGAACACCTCCTTATTGACTGCCCTTACCTTTAAACTGCCAGAAAAAACAAACTTATACAGACACCCTTAACAGTTACTAACTTACTGTATGGATCATTAAGTCAACTTTAGAAGACCTACAATTTTTTAAGAATGGAA
Organism: Meghimatium bilineatum; assembly: GCA_034231615.1. Taxonomy (NCBI): domain Eukaryota; kingdom Metazoa; phylum Mollusca; class Gastropoda; order Stylommatophora; family Philomycidae; genus Meghimatium; species Meghimatium bilineatum. The sequence goes on along the minus strand of CM067299.1, from coordinate 72,427,158 downwards.
TTGTGCTGACAAGAGTAGCATTACTTTTCAGCATTTGGATATCGACAACAACAACCTACGTTTTTGCTAACACACAAACAAATGGTAATCTTTAAACTGTCTCATCCTCTAGACCACGCAATATTGGTTGAGTTGAATTTAACTATTGTACAGACATATGGTGTGTCTATAAAGTAATTGCGCATTGAGTTTGAAAAAAGAAGCATACATGCTCAACATGACCGCAATGGAGAAGTTGCATATTTCCATGGTCCATTGTACAGTGCGACTCAGCAGATTAATTTTAACTTGCATTCGTTTAGCTCACCAAGAATGGTACTCAATGCTGAACAAAGAGTGTGGTGAAAAAAGTGTTTAATCAATCTATACTCTGTGGCCATTGTTTACCTTGCGGCGTCAGAGGTAGAAGAGTTCTCTGGAGATGGTTTTCCTGTGTTCTGTTTGTAAGTTTGTTCCTGTGGCTTCTTTGATTTCTGTGATCCATATTTTACATGGTCTGCCTCTGGCTTTATAGCCGTTATGTCTATGTGTCATGGCCATCTGTGGCATGCTGGCTGTTGGTAGTTTGGAAGCGAGTGAAAGCCACTTGATCTGTTGTTTTTATGTGTTCCAATACTGGTATTATTTTGGATATCTGTCTGATGTGATCGTTTCTAATTCTGCCTCTTAATGATACTCCGAGTATTCTTCGTAGACATGTCATTTCTGCTGTCACTAGTTTTCTTTTGTCTTGTGCTGTTATTGTCCAGGTTTGGCACTGGTAGCATAGTGATGGATAATAATAGTCTTCTATAGTACAACTTTAGTGTCTATGTTTACATTTTGTTCTTAAAAATGCGTGTCATCTGTCCTAGGATCTGGTATGTTGAGTTGCATCTATTTTGTAACTCTTTATTGTTTTTCCCTTCACTCGATATAATGTTTCCTAAGTTAGTAAACTCCTTTACCTGTTTAAGGTATTTATTAGCAATGGAGATAGTGATATTTCGTTCTTTCTGTGATTTTGCTATTATTTCGTTTTTTTTCAATATTAATCTTCATGTTGAATTTTTGAGATGTGTGGAGTCTGTCCATATCTTCTTGCAGTTGTTCTTCTGATTTCGCTAGTAGTACTTGGTCGTCTGTAAAGAGTATTTCTTTCAATATGTCTTTCATGTTATCTTCTTCGTTGGTACTTATTAGTTTACAGATGTGGTCGATATATGTTATAAAAAGTAGAGGGGATAGGACACAACCCTGGCATCTGCTCATACTTCACATTGACTATTAGTATAAATGCTCTTGCATATATTGATTAAATGTTCTGATAACCCGTATATTGATATTGGTGTTGTTTAATAATAAAGGCAAATACATCTACATAAAGCGCTACCTTCTTGATGTTCCAACCATGGTGGATAGAGCAAGGATCTGTCGAGCACCAGCTAAGTTACTCCGAGTTAGTGTGGATTTACATCATACGCTGCTCGGTGAAATTATGAGACTAATGGGAACCAGGTTTAAAAGATGAAAATCTCCGATAGGTCATACGGAGAATATTACTCAAAGTATTTTAACTTGAGGACAAAGATCCTGATACAGACAGAGGGTCTCGGATCCAGTGCATAGTGTTATTTGCGGCAGAAGTTAAGGTCTTGATCGATGTGTAATGTAAGGAAAGTATAATAATTTACACAGATGAATCTGTTTGGAATGTGAGCAGCTCATGGTTGTTTATAACAAAAGTTGAAAAGAGAGTTATGTGGGAGAATAGTGGGACATTTATCATTAACACAAGTAATATGATCATAGAGATGATGCCGTAACCAGATAATTGTTATTTTTAAAAATCTCAAGCATACACTCATGTATGGTTCCTCAGTGACTCATTTAGCATACATTCATGTATGGTTCCTCAGTGACTCATTTAGCATACACTCATGTATGGCTCCTCAGTGACTCATTTAGCATACACTCATGTACGGCTCCTCAGTGACTCATTTAGCATACACTCATGTATGGTTCCTCAGTGACTCATTTAGCATACACCCATGTATGGTTCCTCAGTGACTCATATAGCATACACTCATGTATGGTTCCTCAGTGACTCATTTAGCATACACTCATGTACGGCTCCTCAGTGACTCATTTAGCATACATTCATGTATGGTTTCTCAGTGACTCATTTAGCACACACTCATGTACGGCTCCTCAGTGACTCATTTAGCATACACTCAAGCATTGTGACTGGCAAAAATCAGTAATTGTACCACTATGGAAAAACAAAGGTAGTAAGAGAGATTGTGAATCATATAGAGGTATCTCCTTATTAAGTCGTACAGGTAAAATCTACGCAAAAATAATAGAACAAAGAATGCGATACATTGTAGCTCCACAGCTGAGTCCCTATCTTGGTCCCTAATTTTGTTTCAGAAGAGGGGCAAGTTGTACAGACGCACTATTCACACTGAGACAACTAAGTTAAAAAGCAATCGAATAGAATCACGATTTAAACACAGTATTTGTAAACCAGAAAAAGGCATTCAACAGAGTAGACAGAAACATTTTATGGGAAACCTTGGAAACGTATAACATCAGAGGACAGCTGTTATACAATATAAAAGCGATATATCAAAAATGTCAAAGCTCAGTAAGAAAAACAGATGGAATGACTGAACCTTTCGAAACAAGATACGTAATAAGACAAGGCTGCATGCTTTCACCCCCACTTTTCAACATATACATGAACAAAATAATAAAAGAAGCTCACATCAACAAAGAGGAAAACAGTGCAAATAAATCTGATGAGAACTTAACAATGAAATCAACGAACTATTATTTGCTGATATACAATATACAAAGTCTAATATACAAAGATGAGGTAACTTTGCAAAATTCCATCGATGCATTGCTATTAGCATGTCAGAAGTGCAACATGAGAATAAACGTACAGTAAACACAAGTAATGAAAATCAGATTCGTTGTACCATTGTCTTTCGTTTGTCCTGATGAAGGCTTAATAGTCGAAACGTCGTCTGTCCCTGTATCTCGTTGTTAGGTTGTGTTATGTTTTATTTTGGTAACACATCTACCTATTTTTGTTTATCTTGACATTTGCCCGGTGTTACTCCAGCAACCTGCTTCCTGTTTAGGGTTGTTACCCAACACTGGAACATTTATCCCTTAATGAAAATCAGCAAGTCTGTAACACCAATGGATATAATAATAGATACCACCAAAGTGAAAAAGGGCAAAGAATTTAAATATCCAAAAAGCGTTTTGTTTCCTGAAAATGAAAGACTCAACAGAAAAATAGAAACAAGGTGTCAGAAAGCAAAAACAGTGACCTACCAACTTTCATAGTGACCTACATACTTCTTCACCCATAGATCAAGATGGAAATAAAAAAAACCCAGATATATAACATCTACAATTTGTATACTAACACTCTGCTACCAATGTCAAACATGGTATTTAAAAGTCTCACAGCAGAGAGAGGAAAATCGTTACATGTAAAATGAAGTTTCTGAGAAAACCTGCAATGGTTACTAAACTAGATCAAATAAGAAATTAAGAAATTAGGAAAAGAGTTGGTATAATATCATGTATTGAACATATTGGAAGACAGCAAGTAAAATGGTTCAATCACCTTATCAGAATAAATCCAAACCAAATACTAATAGCTTATAACAAAAGAATATTCAGGAGTAAAGTCAAAGGTAGACCAAGAAAACAGTGGATATAAAACATAAAGATATCATTGAACAAACATGGACTTAATGCAACCACTGTGACACATCTGGCCGTGGAACGATAGCTTAAGCTCCCATCTCTACGAATAGCGGCAAGTGTGAATAAAATCAACCATCATTCACCTTGGGACAGAAAATAGACAATAGACTCAAGCATACACTCATGCATGGTTGCTCAGTAACTTAATTAGCATGTTAACAAATATTATAAAATGGCACATATTGTGGTTGGAGCGCGTGAACTGTTATGTTTGATAAAAATCAGATTTATATTTGTGTCAGAGCATGCAGGTGCTCAAGGACATGAACCCACTGACACGGTGTGATGATACGGCGAACAATTAGAATGAACAAAGCAATGAGCATAGTTGATGATCGTAATGCACTCAGGGAGATAGGACGAGTGGTCGATCTAACTAATGTCTGTTATTCTGCAAAACTTAATGACACTAAAAGAACGCAATTTGAAGAGACGGTAGCTGAATAATCGGATTACTCATTTAATACTGGTACTGCATTTAATAGAGGCTACTGGTAAACAAACACTGAGTCCGGATAGTCAGTAGCTACATACTGAGGGATATGTTCATGAGGATAACATAGCATTTATGGAAAGATGGTTTGATGTGCAATGAGGATGTTCTATCAACTAACTAGCCGACTAGCCAACGAAATGACTAACTAACCAACCAACCAAACCAAAAACACCATCCAACTAAGAAAATCAACTAACCAGCAAACCTGTCATCCTATCAAGTAATATACCTACCGACTAAATAAACAACCAGCAAACCATCCAAACAAGAAAGCAATCAAATGAGAACAAAAATCAATCAATCAACCAAACAACTAACTCATAAAATCTCTTCAAAAATTCGTATGCCATTTATTCTTCTACTTTTCTGCCATTTATAGGAAGTCAATTCCGAAAATATTCCTACGTTTTCAAGCTGCGAATAACCTAACCTTGTGTGAAATCCAAATCTGCTATCTTTATGTAAGAGAAGGTGTAGTAGGTCTTGAAGAATAAAGAAACCAAAATAATAACTGAGTTTTAGTGTCTAAAACTGTAAACCAACGCATTATATAGAATTTGATAAATATAGCCAACAACCTATGCAGGAACCACCGTCATACAAAACACTCGATTTATTTACTGTTACAGACAAAAGATAAAGGTTTGCAGTGAAGTTGATTAGTTAACCCATAATCAAGAACTGATGAAGAGACACGGGTATGTTTGGTGCAATAGATCAATTATTATAGATCGACTGTTAAAAGCACGTTTTGGGAGCTTATATATTTGTGTTGTATTGTATATAATTTTATTCGGTAGAGAACAGAAAACTTCAGGGGAAATAAAACGTATTATAATGCACTGAGATAAAGGAATAAAAAACAATTCGAATAAAAAATACCCATAAGACTTGGCCATTAATATATCTGAAATAGAAACTAATTCATGTTTATGTCTATAGATGGTGTCTATACAGTTGTCGTGCATTGAATTCGAAATCGAAAATACGTTTTCAAAATGGTGTGGTTGAAAGTTGTGAATTTCCATGGTCCACTGTCTCAACATATTATTGTTAGCGGCATTTAACTTTTATTCGTTTAATACAAAATAGCAATGTTGAGCCACTTTACCAACTACACGATTCACATGCGCAGTAGTCTATGTTCATAAATGTATTAGCGTGAATGACGTCACACATATCTGCACTAAATACCCACGATTCACGTGATGCATTGACACCAAAATGTAAATGAGTGCACAGAGATTTTATAGACATCATGCATATACACACAGACATATATATGAAAACATTATTTATTATCGAAATGAGCATAATGGATTTTGATGTTGAGATACGGATCTTGCAAGAATTTTATTATAATCTGTCTTGATGTACGGATCAAAGAAGAGAAATCTTTTGAGTGTCATCGTATAAAGCCTTCTTGAAAATGAACATACTAACGCACACATATATATATTATGATGATAATTAATGATATATTTCACACTTTCTGATGGAAAGGAAGTATCATTTCTCTCGATGTATTCCCAGGGCTAGGCAATAAACTATATTATAAAATCATCTCCCCCTTGGTGCATGATGCTCCCAAAAACAATCATATTGGAGGCTTGTGCAAATTTCTGATTTAATCATTTTTGGATCGTTCCCTGATTATTCAGGCTATGATGAAATGTAAATTGTTTGTAGTTAGCTAGCCAATACATCCGATCGTTAATTCTTAGTCAGCAAGAATATCCTACAAAATTGTTGCAGCACACTGTCCCAACACAATTTGCAAGAAAGTCTGCTGTAAGGTTTCACACGCCACGATAGTGAGACCAATGTCGCAGTATTAACACTAGTATGAACAAGATTGTGCAGTGTAGACAGCACAACAGCAGAGGAATTTGCTTAGTGTAAGCTGTACAACACTCCACAAGTAATATGAACAAACTGTGAGTAACTGTGGCAGATAGCAGGGTATTTGTGACTAACTGTGGCAGATAGCAGGGTGTTTGTGACTAACTGTGGCAGAAAGCAGGGTGTTTGTGACTAACTATGGCAGAAAGCAGGGTTTTTGTGACTAACTATGGCAGAAAGCAGGGTGTTTGTGACTAACTATGGCAGAAAGCAGGGTGTTTGTGACTAACTATGGCAGAAAGCAGGGTGTTTGTGACTAACTATGGCAGAAAGCAGGGTGTTTGTGACTAACTGTGGCAGATTGCATGGAGCATATGATTGTGAGAGATATATGACACGTGTGATTGTTGGAGATAAAGGACATTTGCGACTGTAGGAGATATAAGGACATATGTGACTGTGAGGAACATGAGGACATATGTGAATGTGAGGGATACCACTACATATTTGAATGTGGGGGATATCACTACACATTTGACTGTGGGGGATATCACTACACATTTGACTGTGGGGGATATCACTACACATTTGACTGTGGGGGATATCATTACATATTTGACTGTGGGGGATATCACTACACATTTGCCTGTGGGGGATATCATTACATATTTGACTGTGGGATTTATGAGGACATATGTGACTGTGGGAGATATCAGGACATATGTGACTGTGGAGGATATCACTACATATTTGACTGTGGGGGATATGAGGACATATGTGACTGTGGGGGATATCACTACATATTTGACTGTGGGGGATATGAGGACATATGTGACTGTGGGGGTTATCACTACATATTTGACTGTGGGGGATATCATTACATATTTGACTGTGGGGGATATGAGCACATATGTGACTGTGGGGGATATCACTACATATTTGACTGTGGGAGATATCATTACATATTTGACTGTGGGGGATATCACTACACATTTGACTGTGGGGGATATCATTACATATTTGACTGTGGGGGATATCACTACACATTTGACTGTGGGGGATATGAGGACATATGTGACTGTGGGGGATATCACTACATATTTGACTGTGGGGGATATGAGGACATATGTGACTGTGGGGGTTATCACTACATATTTGACTGTGGGGGATATCATTACATATTTGACTGTGGGATTTATGAGGACATATGTGACTGTGGGAGATATCAGGACATATGTGACTGTGGGAGATATGAGGACATATTTGACTGTGGGAGATATGAGGACATATGTGACTGGAAGAAAGCAGAGTATGTTTGTGGGAGATATCAAGTCATATGTAACTGTTGGAGATATCAGGACGTATGTGACCGAGGGAAACATGAGGACATATGTAACTGTGACAAATAACAGGACATATATAACTGTGGGAAATATCTGAAGATATGTGACTGTGTTAGACAGCAGGGCATGTGTAAGTGCAGAAGATATCAGGACATGTAGAATGTGGGAGTTATCAAGACATGTAGAATGTGGGAGTTATCAGAACATGTCGAATGTGGGAGTTATCAGAATATATGTAACTATTGCAGCTATGAGGACATATTTTACTGTGGGAGATATCAACGGATATGTTACTAATTGTGGAACTCATCAGAGCATATTTAATTAGATGAATGAATAAATGCTATGAAGATTACCTCGTCTGGATATTGGCTTGTTGCAGAGTTTGAAACACACATAATGTTTGTAATTCATCCATCTTGTCACCCATGACTTGTTTGAAGGCATCTGGAAACTGTCCATTACTGAAAATAAGGCGATTTATAATTAATATCATCTATCTGAAACTTTCCATTATTAAAAGTAAGGAGAATTCTACTTAATATATGTACATGGAAACTATCTATTATAAAAAAAGTTAAGACAATATCTCTAACTGGAAAATGTTCACTACTGAAACTAATGTCTCTATTGGTATGGTCCAAAATACCATCGAAGACCTCTTTATGAAAATAATAAACCCTTTGGACATTGTTGAGACAGATAATCTACTAAACAAGGGATGTATATGACAAACAAGGGTTTTGTATGTGTAGGGTAGAGTCAGAAATGGGAATAAATAAGGGATTGTGGTGAACTGCAGGGATAGATGATTGTGGGTGGGTTGAAGAGTGATGGTCTGTAAAATCTATACGAAAGGTAGCGGTGGTAGGAATAAGTTTGAGAAACACTCGTCTGCACGTCTTTTCCAAATTGTTTCAAAAACATCTTTCACATGGACGTGCAATAAGAAAGTTAGTGTATACTTACAAATATAATAGCGAGATTGATTATTCTACTGATAAGTAACAGAGTAGCCTCAGTGATGATCAACATATGAATGACATATTCTCTTGCACGGATGTGAGAGTTGGATGTGGGCATGGAGTGAAGAATAGAGGTTTTTGAAAACAAATGTTAAATACAAATGTTACACATTCATTACAGAGAGAATTATTTATGGTGAGAAGCAACAGAGCATTTGTTTTGAAGTTGGCCTAAAGACACTCTACATGGACTCGTTAAAGACCCCTCTAAATGTCACTATGCACAGATAATGATATATGATAAAGAAAATGCATAAAACAAGATGCGCAATACGCTCCACAATTAAAATAAATACTCAGCAACCTGTGAAAGGAAAATGCAGTAGTTTGGCTAATTAGACACATGCTAATTGAACACCATATAAAGTGATCATACCATGCTAACTTGTCGAATTATCTTTATTGCCTATATAGGGATTATCAGCTAAATACTAACCAATAGACAAACAATTATCGTTAAGTACTTTTTAAAAGTTGATAAAACAAATGGTCATCGTTATTTTGTATGGGAAAACAACACACAACATAAAGTTAACGCAAGAAACAAAATAAATGCGCCTGCAGCTCAACACGAACAATTTAAATGAATATTGAAACTTCGCAAATTTATATAGTTTGAGAACATAGTTCTCTTTCCAAGACTATCCCGCAGCGTTGAGTTATAGATGAGGAAAGGGAGGAAAAAGTATGGATTGATAAAATTAAAGACTTGTCAGAATTACGTTTCTCTACTTTCGTACAAAGTGTTGCAAATAGAGGCATGAAATGATGTTTATACTGATGTCTCCAAAGTGGCATCCCTACTGCCCTAAATACATGTCAGATATGGGGTTTGATTAAGTTGATAGACCGGACTGTTGCCAAACATATAGGCACTCGAGTCGGAATTTCATAATTGATGAGAAGGACGTCATCTTTAACCGACAGAATTTGAGTAGAGTATGTCAATATACACCTCGCTGTGATTCGAAATTGTTTTTTTCTATTCGTTTGATGGATAGTTCTAGCAGCGTTTGATATAGGTATACTGCCTTAGAAAAAGTTTGTTAATGTCACATGTCAATACATCATGTCATATATTCTTGAGATGTCGGTTTTTACTAGTGTTGAATATAGTAGCGCTGCGAGTCTTGAGTTCGGCATGTTGAATTATCCATATTATAAACTATGAGATCTTGTCAAATATATTTCACGAGATCTATTTTCAGGGGACTACTAAAACAGTAAAACAGTCGTTTAACAGGCAGCTACTAAAACAGTTGTTAAACAGACGGCTCCTAAAACAGTTGTTAAACAGACGGCTCCTAAAACAGTTGTTAAACAGACGGCTACTAAAATAATTGTTAAACAGAAGGCTACTAAAATAATTGTTAAACAGACGGCTCCTAAAACAGTTGTTAAACAGACGGCTCCTAAAACAGTTGTTAAACAGACGGCTCCTAAAACAGTTGTTAAACAGACGGCTACTAAAACAGTTGTTAAACAGACGGCTCCTAAAACAGTTGTTAAACAGACGGCTACTGAAACAGCTGTTAAACAGACAGCTACTAAATTAGTTGTTAAACAGACGGCTACTAAAACAGTTGTTAAACAGACTGCTACTAAAACAGTTGTTAAACAGACGGCTACTAAAACAGTTGTTAAACAGATGGCTACTAAAACAGTTGTTAAACAGACGGCTACTAAAACAGTTGTTAAACAGACGGCTACTAAAACAGTTGTTAAACAGACGGCTACTAAAACAGTTGTTAAACAGACGGCTCCTAAAACAGTTGTTAAACAGACGGCTACTAAAACAGTTGTTAAACAGACGGCTACTAAAACAGTTGTTAAACAGACGGCTACTGAAACAGCTGTTAAACAGACAGCTACTAAATTAGTTGTTAAACAGACGGCTACTAAAATAGTTGTTAAACAGACGGCTACTAAAACAGTTGTTAAACAGACGGCTCCTAAAACAGTTGTTAAACAGACGGCTACTAAAACAGTTGTTAAACAGACGGCTACTAAAACAGTTGTTAAACAGACGGCTACTAAAACAGTTGTTAAACAGACGGCTACTAAAACAGTTGTTAAACAGACGGCTACTAAAACAGTTGTTAAACAGACTGCTACTAAAACAGTTGTTAAACAGACGGCTACTAAAACAGTTGTTAAACAGACGGCTACTAAAACAGTTGTTAAACAGGTGGCCATTAAAACAGTTGCTAAACAGACGGCTACTAAAACAGTTGTTAAACAGACGGCTCCTAAAACAGTTGTTAAACAGGCGGCTACTAAAACAGTTGTTAAACAGACGGCTAATAAAACAGTTGTTAAACAGATGGCTAATAAAACAGTCTATAAACATGTATTCTTTGTTTACTTCTCAGGTCCGTATATTCGTCTTCGTTAAGGAGAGATCTCTATTAGAAAAAGTAAATATTTTAGTTTTCAAGGAATTTTTGTTTGACTTTTTGGAGAAATATAAAAACTGAGATGGTTATATCCGTTTCGTTTGGTTTGCTACTAATGTAAATTTCGGACTTCCGGGAAGGGGAGGAGGGAGGGAAATTTGAACACCCGCTATCTTCAGATTTGCTTATTCTTCTGCGTTTGTTCTTGAACTTCTGTTATTATCAATATGCAGTCGGTTATAACAGAAAGTGCGGTATCATAATTTAAAACTTCGGTGCAATCCTACTGCTTTCAGTCCTGTACATCCAGTTTAAGACAAGTCTTGTATTGAACGAGCAAATCTCACTATATTGTAAAATAGATAACATCTTGCAAATCTCACTATAGTGTAAAACAGATAACATCTTGCAAATCTCACTATAGTGTAAAACAGATAACATCTTGCAAATCTCACTATAGTGTAAAACAGATAACATCTTGCAAATCTCACTATAGTGTAAAACAGATAACATCTTGCAAATCTCACTATAGTGTAAAACAGATAACATCTTGCAAATCTCACTATAGTGTAAAACAGATAACATCTTGCAAATCTCACTATAGTGTAAAACAGATAACATCTTGCAAATCTCACTATGATGATGATGATGTTCGTCCGTCGTGATCGACGATGACCAAAAACTCAACCATAATAATAATAACAATAAATAATGAAATAATAAAGTTAATAGTGCGTTTTTAAATGACTAGCAAGTCCAATGCGCGCACAAAATGTTCTTTTACAGAATTGACAACAATAGAATGTATCTGTGTGAGGTTGAGATGTTTTTTCTTTTCTACGTGTCCGCTTCTGTCTTGCAGTTTCTTGTCTGAATTCTTCCGCCGCTAGTGCTCCCGTTCTAATGCTGTAACGCCAAGCCGTTCTATCCTGAGCGAGGCTCTCCCAAGCACCTACGTCAATGTTAAGATGTTTCAAGGATGACTTGAGCGTGTCTTTGAAACGCTTTTTCTGTCCACCAGCTTTTTGAGAAATGACTAGCGCTGAAGTTGGTTTATAGTGTGGAAGAGTTGCTCACTATAGTGTAAAACTGATAACATCTTGCAAATATCACTATAGTGTAAAATGACTAACGTATTGCAAATCTCGCTATAAGTGTAAAATGATTAACATACTGCAAATCACACTAAAGTGTAAAATAGATAAGATCCTGAAAATCTCTCTATATTGTAAAATAGATAGCATTCGCAAATCTTACTATATTATAAAATAGAGTCCCTCCAGGGCCAGATAAATGGAACACATTATATGGAACAAAACAACAGCTCACAAACACATGCATATATCACACAATGGCATTGGGTAAAAGGGCATGAGCCCATGGACCGCTGGATCAGCAACCATAAAATAGGTAGCATTCGCAAATCTCACTATATTGTAAAATAGCTATGATGGGTTACCAAATTTATACAATGTTAGTGTGGTAACATTCTTGCCTCATGATGGGTTACCAAATTTATACAATTTTAGTGTGGTAACATTCTTGCCTCATGATGGGTTACCAAATTTATACAATGTTAGTGTGGTAACATTCTTGCCTCATGATGGGTTACCAAATTTATACAATTTTAGTGTGGTAACATTCTTGCCTCATGATGGGTTACCAAATTTATACAATGTTAGTGTGGTAACATTCTTGTCTCATGATGGGTTACCAAATTTATACAATGTTAGTGTGGTAACATTCTTGCCTCATGATGGGTTACCAAATTTATACAATGTTAGTGTGGTAACATTCTTGCCTCATAAGCGAAGATGAGCAATACACTGAAAACACTGTCACTATATAATGCAGTGGCGGAGTTAATGACTATGGATGCCACCGTACCAAATAACTAAATCCAGAGTTTGCAATTGTAACGCTATTGTACATGTGTATATGAAGAATGTCAATATATATGTGCCAGCAATTCTCGAACGGATATCATTTGTATCAACGTGAGGACACGATCAAGCAGTATTAGTCAAAATAGACACATACATTAAGATGGATGCAGTACAGGACATGTGTGTTACATTAAAAAACAGTTGTACAGACACATACAGATGTAGTAAAGGACTTGTGTTACAGTTTAAACAAACAGTCGGTTGTCAAAAATTGTTGCCTGGATGTCCTGTCCTTGAACCAATTTTCATTAGTATTATTAGAAAATGTATACGACTCCTTTATACCAAGTCCTTCTCCACACGTGTATATTCCGTCACGGGGTTCTGCGAACCGTTAATAGTCGTGTAATCTTAATCAGAAAAGTTATGAGCATCAGATGGCAAGACAAGATTCCTGATACCACTGTCCTTGATAGAGCTGGTATCCAAAGCATTGACACGATCCTGATGCAGACACAGATTCGTTGGGCAGGTCATTTGGTGCGTATGCCAGACCATCATCTGCCAAAGATACTTCTCTATGGTGAGCTAGAGAAGGGTATACGATCTCAAGGTGGCCAAAGGAAGCGTTACAAGGACTCACTAAAGAACTCACTGAAAGCCTTTGAAATAGACCACGATACATGGGAAGAACTTGCACAAAATAGATCTACATGGCGTTCTAACATAAAAAAGAGCGCATCATCTTGTGAAAAGAAGAGAAATGCAGCAGCTCAACTGCGGAGAGCAGCTAGAAAGTCACGGATAGACCAACATCCGTCTACAGTCGTCATTCCATGTTCGAACTGTCCAAGGAAATTTACAGCTCGAATAGGGCTCATTAGCCATCTACGAACTCATAATCAAGGACTTACCTAAAATTGAATTTTCAAAAGTGGATGTAACAAATGGTCATCATCATTTGTGATGGACGAACAACAATCTTAATCTACCTTTTCTGTAACGTATATTGGCCGAAGACACAAAATATACGAAAGACATTCAGTGATCTGTCTCCTCAGCCAATAGGCATAATGCTGTGTGGGACCAGTGGGCTGAACTATTCATGAACTGGATTTCTTTATGTACTGCAGTACTTAAGTAAATCACAAGACCGATCAGCTATAAAATGAACGCACAGACTATCAGACTATATGTTATAGGCACAGGAAATACAAATAACAGTATATAAGACAAATTTAACGTTTCAACTATCTAGTTAGTTAGCTAGATAGCTAGTCGTCGGATCATCATCACTGCAAACTGGACACGTCCATAGTTGCTCCGATCTCTCCTTGAGAGTATCCGCCATTACACTCTTGCTGACAGTACCGGTCCTATGCTGGTTCACCATCATTCTTCTGCGCACTCCAATATGTTCACGTCTAGCAAAACCGCATTTCCAACCCTGATCTTTAATCCTGGCCATTGAAAAGGAATCATAATCGACACTAGTCTCACTCTCGCGTGCTATATCTCTTAAGGTTCAAAACGTCAGCTCGATCTATTGCCCCATTGCCTTGTGCCCCAATTGCGCATGACTCCAGTTGGTCTGTTCTTTCATTGCCTCGAACACCCACATGCCCCGACACGAAAATAAATGTAACAACTTTTAGCCCCACCTTTCTCAAGCCCTCAATCCACTGTTCGCGAACGAGACCCACTTGTACCTTCCGAATCAAACTCAAAGAGTCACTCAAGATGCACACCTGCGTTATCTTCAGTGTTCATACTCAACCAAATGCCAAGGTCATCGCTATAGTCTCCATGGTCACGTTACTCGCAGTAACCGCAAAGGCTCCACTCTTCTCCTTGATCGTTTACGTGCGCACTGAGTTGTAAAAGCCCAAGCACTGCGAACATGTCTAATCACAGATCCACCAGTGTATATAATGACATCCCACTCTTTGCTCTGTCATCCCCCTCTTAGTCCGGCTCTGTGGCGAAGTGGTAAAGAGCGCGTCTGTGACGCCAAAGGTACCGAGTTCGTTCCTCACCACAGGCAATTGTGCATCCGGACCGTTCAGAAAGCAATGGCAACCTACTGAACGTATTTATATTGCCTAGAAAATCACCACAGCCAACAAATGCTGGGTTGATAGCTACGTCCTGGATAGGATATGCTACCCTCTTTGCATTCTCACTGACCAAAGCCTGCACTTCTTTCTCCACAGCGGTGAATGCAGACACCATTCTCTGCATTCCCTACTAAGTGATATTACTACTCTCAAAAAGGTTTCGAAATCTGCGGATAGACTTATCCATTCCGTGCATGTTGCCACATCCTGCAATCTGCACACGCTTTTTATGACATCCTTAGCACGTCCCATCCACGGTTTCCCTCTCTCAAGTCTGCTGCCTTTAACTTTCTGTATTTAGAAATAGAAAGGGTGTTCCTTATCTGCATGTATTTGAAGGTACGCCCGTGCACGACAATACTGTAATCTGTGCTCTGCTGTTGGACAGTCAAGTAGGTACCGCATAACTCTTGTCAATGTGCCCTTTTGTGCACCCAAGTTTGATACGCATTTTGGATTCTATCCAGTCTTTCGATCTGAATTTGGCTAAGAATCAGAATTGCCAGTGCATATTCCACAACAGCCACCACCAAACCCTGGTACAAACGAAATAACAACTTCTGCTCACACTGTGCAGCAGCCATAACCTTCATTGCTGCTAAGCCTTTGCCTGCCCTTATGATATCGTGGTCAACATGTTCTATGAAGCTCAGACTTCTGTCCATAAAAACACACCATCAACTATCTATCAATCTATTCGCTAAACCTTTTGTTGTTTGAAAGACTTTTATACACTAGGAATGCTTCCCCTGCGAATCAAATGAATGGTGAAAGTAAACTATAAATCTCTATGATAAAATTTAAAATGTAGAACAACACAATTATGTTCTCGACTGAAATTACACGAAAATCATACTGTTTAAGTAAAGTGAAACTCAAACAAACAATTACAGCAAGCAGCATATTCTAGATTTTGATATAATTTAAATGCTCTGTGGGAATACAATGTCAGTTTGAACGAATTACGTAGGTTGTATTCGATATTCAAAGTATTGTACATCCAAGTTTCTTGCAGAATATAAAGACTTCTAACTACAAAATGAAATGACTTGTTAAACAACCAAAAAACAATCGAAATGACATTGTTATCATCTAACAAACAGACAAGCTGGGATTGATATTAAAAAACAAACTGAAGTGATACTGATGTTGTAAATTAACCAACAGAGGATGACGATTTTGCTATTATCACTTACCAGAATGTTCCTTGGATTTGCGAGATATGGTTGTAAAGATCAAACCATACGCTGTACCGATGACTGCAAGTGGAAGCACAAACGTGAACATTAGAGAGGCTATTGTGTACAGCTTCAAATGCCAGGCGCTCTTCTGGGGGCCGAAGTTGACGCACTGGTAAAATTCTTGTTTGAAAGGTCCCCGAAGGACATTGAACATGATTGGCTGTGAAATGGAAACACGAGAATTAATGACTAATTAATAGCAATCATTATTTTCTTCACAACAGATTTACAATATTAGTAACTTCATCAGGAAATTAAAAATTGTGTTGTCATTTTGGTGTCTCATTGACCATAGAAATTATTGTTTTGGCAATTCATGTTTTTATGTCAATTTGAAACTGTACACATTTTGTTATTTTCTATGTAATTTTATCATGTTGTTCCATTTGATCAAGTTTTGTTTCATTTAAAATGATAAAAATATGAGAATCTAATTACAGAATCAAGTTTCTGGTAGAAATATTTGTTATCTCGTTATATCCGCTTTCAAAACACAACCAAGTATATAATGTGCTGGACTAAACGACGGAAACAATTGGCAGCACATCGTTTTATTCCTAACTAGCTCGAACAAAAACATACAAATCCTCGTAATATGTTCAAAGAGAATAGAAATAAAAACCTAACCTTAAGTAGATCATATGCTATTTATGAAATATCTTTTACTTCCTTTACAATATCAAAACTTTGATTTTAAAATGTCTCACCATCGGAACTTCATGTACAACATGAACGATCTTACTAACGGCAAGTGTAGCATGTACAATCAATATTTTAATGTTGCGTACAACATGTAAAATTTTAATAATTGCAAGTGTAGCATGTACAATTAATATTTGAACATCACAAAGTAACTCTGAAATTCGTGGAGCAGTTTCCTTGATATTCGTTATTCACGTAACTTTCACGATATGCTATGACATTCGCCTCAAAATAATTACGCATGTGATATCAGACAGTAAAATGGAGATGTTCATAGAGAAACGACAAAATGAACTTCCAATGACGAAAAGTCCAAAAATCTACGCCTGTTGAAAAATTGCGCCTGTACATGGTGATGCCTGCACGGATGTCAGTTATGTCAGGAGATGAATACGGACTGTAGGCGACAACTCAGCAACATGATTCTACAAATAGTATCTTCCCAGAAGGGTCTCACATTTCACCACATTTTATCACACTCGCTGCATAGTCCCTATCTCGCATCTTGTGACTGCTTTCTGTTCTCCAAATCTGCAAGAAACCCTCAAGCAGAACCATTCTCCTCTGACGACGAGGTTCAAGCGTGCCTGGTTCAAGCGTGCCTGGTTCAAGCGTGCCTGGTTCAAGCGTGCTTGGTTCAAGCGTGTCTGGTTGCATGAGATCTCATATTTATAATCAAATGATGCTACAATTAGTCTGACGATGACATTTATGCGCGGACAGACGTGTCTCTTGTCAATTAAAGTCCAGTGAGCCAATGTGAAATCATCCTTCTAAAGTGATATTACTTGCATTTTCCTGTGTTTTTCTTGGGTGTCGAGACAAAATGACCAATGAAAATCACATGAAAAGTCAGATTGCGTCACTTTGAATGATTTCCAATGAGCCCTTTGCACTTTATAGTAGTCGAGGGACAAGTACAGTGATAGTAATTATGTTGAAAACAAAAACCACTTCATTAAATAAAAAGTATTCCTAATTTTCGAAAAAATACAACTTATTTGTTTGTGAATCTTTTATATTATTGAAATTATCCCGTCGCAGACAAACCCTTTTTTAAATTGTCCTAGCATTATCTTCATAGCATTCATTATAACTGACACTGACATTTACTACCCAGTGCATTTGAGTGTTATTTATAATAACTTCATCATTCAGTGTTCCATTCTAAAAGCGCAAATAAAACAAACCACTTGATTCATCAATGCTTACGTGTTCAAAAACTCAAATACATAACACACACATTTTGAGAATAATTCTATCTAGTTCCACACCAGTATAACATATACGAAAATCATCAGTCGAATCAACAAATATTTGTTCTGATTAAAACTGGACTCAAATGTGGTTAATGTTATTTTATATAAGCCTGGTCTGGTTTTTAAAATTAATTTTATATCCAAGTGCGTTGTTTACTGATGTTTGATGAGTGCGTGTTTCAGCAATATTCTGCAGTTATTGACTATGAATTTAAGGAGAGGCCTATTTATTTCTGTAATAGATCTATGTTACGTTGAAAAATGTTTGCTGCGAAATGATAGATGTTTGTCAAAGAACGGTACTTAGTTACATAGATGACGCGTCTAGGATACGATGGAGAGAATTTGGTTTTCGGTGGGGCAAAGTAGAACTCTGCATCTGAGGGGCAGAATGAGGAATGTGCTCAGCCAGCAAGTTACTGGAATCATCAGTATGCATAAACTTCGATATTATCTTAGTAAATCTTAACACTAATGGGGTTTCCCGAACTTCGGTGACAAATGTCGAGTGTGTATTGAGCAGTATTATTGAGCGTAACGCGATTGCCATCATATATATATATTCTCTTGGTAGAGTATTTAGGACGTTGTAATCAATCCATCGTTTGTTGGCTGTGTTAATTTTCTGTGGCAATATAAATACATTCAGTAGTTTG
Organism: Meghimatium bilineatum; assembly: GCA_034231615.1. Classification (NCBI taxonomy): domain Eukaryota; kingdom Metazoa; phylum Mollusca; class Gastropoda; order Stylommatophora; family Philomycidae; genus Meghimatium; species Meghimatium bilineatum. Next base: position 72,408,424 of record CM067299.1, on the reverse strand, counting down.
CTTTTGCGTTCTTCACGACTCAGATAATCAATTACTTGCAGCGGAATTTGAACCGGCACCTCGACCGTCACTGTACCTCGCTGTCAGATAGCAGGACATAGATATACCTAAATAGGTATATTCTGATGGGATCAAGATAGTCGTGGAGCTTCATTATATGATGTAGTATGTCCGGCTCTGTGGCGGGGAGGTACGTCTCGAATGCCCATGATACCGATTTCAATTTCCGCCGTTGACAATTGTTTATTAATACTGCTCATAAAGCAATGGCAACCTATCGAATGTACATATTGTCAAGATAAACGCCACATCCATGAGACTCGGATGATCAATACGTCCTGAATAGAATATGATATCAAGAAGTAGAGCAATCACTGAAAGGTATGGGTAAAACATTACAACATTCTTCAGGAGGAAAATAGAGATAATGACAAATACTGCTGTCGTAAAGTGGATCTAAAACTATGGTAGTTAGGGTCATTATTATGTCGGACTTCCTATTCCAAGACAAAAGGGATCTAAGACAAATATTAATTAGGGTCATTATTATGTCGGACTCTGAATCCAGGAAAAAAGGTATCTAAAACTATGGTAGTTAGGGTAATTATTATGTCGGACTTCTATTCCAAGAAAAAAAGGGATCTAAGGCAATGGTAATTAGGGTTATTATTGTGTCGGACTCTGAATCCATCATCAACAAATTCAAAATGAATAATCGTGACTTTAATGAATCAAATATATCGTTTCACACATGTAAAGATCGTGCCTTCAATGAATAAAATATATCGTTTTACCCATGCATGAATCGTGACTACACTGTATAAAATATATCGTTTTACCCATGCATGAATCGTGACTCCACTGAATAAAATATATCGTTTCACCGATGCAAAATTCGTGACTTCAATAAATAAAATATATCGTATTTTCCAGCAAGGAACATTAGTAGATATTATGTCATGGTTAAGCTGAAGCATATTTAAAATAGAAATAATGTACTGATATCGATTTGTTTGCAGCTTTTGATCTCCATGAATTACGAGAAGTAGTTTACTTGAACCTTTTTTGTGGATGCGGTGGCAGGAGTTTCTTTCAGAGATTTATTTCATATCCAAAAGACTCCAACGTTAAGCGCCGTGCAATGCTTTGAGAAGAAGGCTCCTACTCAGAGGGATGACAGCGTAACATATAGATCAAGTGTTGCAGGGAATTTCACCAATGGCCCACTAGACAAACCACCCATGCAAAAGAAAACCGTAGTAGATGACATGCCGTTATATTGAGGTTATCTTCTTATAGAAGCTTCATGGTATGCCATCTATACAATTATGCCTCTCATGCTTTTATTTTTTGTTGCAGTGTATTTTATGCTTTGATATTTGTATATATGTATGCACCCTCTGTGATTGGGTGGGAGAAAGAGTTGTACTGCACATCACAGAGGAGGAGGAAACTGGCATAACTGGTTTTTTTTTCATGGCTGAGGCCCATCATAGAGGCACAGTGACTCTGGACGTGACAATCCTTTTGAGTTTAACATTTGGTTGTATGTCTGGAGCAATAGAGTAGTTCGGCATAACCAGTAGTCAATTGGTGGCGGGAATGAGCACAGTGAACCCAATCTTGGCTGCAGTGGGTCGGAGAAATGCATATGTTGAAACCTACCTTCCTGGATGTGTGATAGTTATTCTCTGGCTCTGGCCAAGGGTGGCTCAAAAATCCACAACTTCCCAGCAATATAATGCCATTTTAATGTAATTGTGTCAAAGGGCATGAGCCATGGACCGCTGGATCAGCAACCAACAAATCAAGTATCTTCAATAGTAATGTTTCACTCTGTAGTCATGCCACCTACTAGTGGTTTGCTGTTGAGGATGGTTGATTTGATAGTCCACTAACAAAACATTAAAACTTCCTTACGCGGGCTGGCATCGATAATTAAATACATTTTATAAGAAAAAATATCACATACGAATACAAGAGTAGATTCGATGCCTCACAACTGTAGAATACTTATGGGTATTAAATCTAACACCTACACAATGCAACTAATATACATTTTGACTTTAAAGTTGGAAGCTGTTCTGTTGATTATTTCTTTAAATGAAGTGAAATAAATTGATAGGATCTACTATGAGAATTATATCCGCCTTGCCAGCTCAGTCTTCATTTGGGTGGATAACTTGCCTGCATAGGTAATGCTTGCAGCCCACGTCAGATGAAAATAAATTACTGCTCGTCTAAAACAAGGGTGGGAACAATTCGACCCGAGGGCCAGTTCCGGCACGGCAAGCTATTTTACTGGCCCGCAAGCTGATTTAAAACTACTATATGCACTGTCTTATGAGTCCAGAAAATATAAATTCACAAACTTTGTAAGGCACAGTAGTTAAACAACATTGTAACTTCTATCAAACGACTGAAAAGAAGCATGCTATCACAAGCCTATAAAAGCTATTCTCAAAACAGTCCAATAGCTTTTACTCACCTCTGGTTCATAATTGATAGATTCAACATGTCAAATGAAGTAATAACTAAAATTCTGATACAGGGGACAATTGAGCAACCCCACAGTAAAAACAAGAAACGTCCCACACAGTCAAATGACTCATAAAATTAATAACATTCTTACACATCAGCAAATTCCAAGTTAGCTGAACAAATCATAAAAGCAGTCTACGGAAACCATCAGTGCTACGGGAACGATTAGTATGCATAAACTTCGATAAACAGCTACGAAACCATCAGTAAGCATATACGTCTTATTTTTGGTACGACTAGGAAATACTAGATGCTCGGAATAGCTTTGAGGAACACTGAGAAAAACAGTTTCTCATACCTATCGATAACTCTCATACCCTTAATGATAGTACCTACCATCTTTCAAGGAAAGATAAAGGTATCATCTTATCGAATAGAACAGAATTGAACCACACAATATTCATAATGCCAGCTACATAAATTCTGTTGTGAAATTGTTAACCACAATCTCTTCAAATAGAATGTGCTGGATTATATCAGGATGTCTTTGTCCTTCGAGACTAATTGGACCAAACTGACACACACACACACCAGCAGATATCACTACATAACATTGGGTCACAGAGCACAAGTCCAAGTTTCACTAGTTCCCAGAAAAATAATAGAAAAAAAGAACAAGAGCACTTTAACAATCTAAATTTATAAATCAAAATATTCCAACTAAAAAGTACAACTGAAACTAATAGTTAAAATATAACATCATAAATTTATAATACAAAATATTCACAGAATCTGTAAGAATGCTCAGCCGAAAGTTATAACATTGTATTTTCCAGTCAATCCAAGTCTGGTTACCATTAATGAAGGCAAAAAAAATAATAAAACTATAAATGAAAAATGAATTGGAAAACAGAAACTGATATCGATCAACGAAACACGAAGATGGCCACAATGGTGAAAAGAAATGGAAATCTAGAACGTAACCGCTTGTGACTGGAGATACTGGGACAGTTAAAGCGTAGCAGAACATACGTATCATACGTTAAAACATAATGTATTCAAGTCACATTACACAATATAATGTATTCAAGTCACATTACACAATATAATGTATTCAATGCACGAAAAATGAAGAACATGAGTATAAATAAGCGTTTCCTTTTCGATGACAAAGAAACAAAGAAGACACATAATGGCGACCCAATATCACCTACAATTATACCAGCACAATATTCTACACACAAGAAGAAAAAACATCCATTATTCAGAACTATCTCATAACAAGAGCGCAGACAAAGCTATAAAATTATATTTTTATGAGAAACTTCAAGGAAAGCTAGATAGGATATCACGATGAGACATTAAGATAGTTATTGCAGATGTAAATGGGAAGGTCACAACAGATAACAACAGATGTGAATTAATTATAGAAAGAAAATCGATTGAATAGAGAAAGGAAAATGGCGAACTCTGTGTACATTTCTTTGAGTGTAACAACCTGATCATCGACCTCTAAATATCTATAAACTCAAAAAGGTCTCACATAATGTACCATACAAACAAAGAATTGTAGATCTTTATCTACAATTTGTAGATCATATAATATAGAAACCACGTATGAAAATGGAAAGTCAAGAAAGACTTTTGTAAGTAAGACTTTATTTATGGATCACAAGTTTGAATTGAAGGTTTTCATTCCGAGATAAAGTGGGTTCCCAAATACAATTTTTAAAAATACAGTAGAAAGATGCAAAGGATGTTTCACCTCAACTTATAGATAAGATTTGTGATTCTTAGAAACTTACTTCGCGGTGACAATAAGTTCTAATCATTATTGCCAGATTTAGGAAATAGTTCAAAGTACGCGATAAAATGGTCTCGAAAATAGAAGTAAAAATGAAACCGAATGGCCCTAGAAAACATATGATATGTGGTTGAAAAGGTAAAGTAAAGGTAGGTCCCATGGCATCTGCCGTCGGGGATGAAGATAACTCTTCATGTACTAAGCCGCAGCAACTATTAGGTGGGGTGGCCAGTTCCCTTCCTTGCTGTTTTTTTACCTTCCCTAACTCATGCGTCAGGTACTCATTTACAGCTGAATCGACTAGAGGAGTGGTCGTGTCAAGTGAGAAATCACAACCCGGATTTTTTAAATGTCCGGACGTGGTTTCGAACCTGGCACGCTGTAATCAGATGATAGCAAGCAAGCTCACTATCCACTAGGCTACCGTGCTCCTCATGTGGTTGAAGAAAGAACAAAAATTAAACAAAAGCATGAGTTAAATAGATACTCTAAGAAATAATAAAATAACAACTGCTTCCACTATAATGGGAGTTGAAAAGATTAAAAAGAGCGCCTAGTAGGTTAGAGAACATTAATAATATCATATAGGAGGCAAGAACATTCAAGAAAACTAGGTGACTCGTGTTTACAAGTTGTGGAGGATTAACATCATTGTACTCAAGTTTCTCCATATGTGCTAAGCCCCTTATCAACGAAACGGCATTTCACATGTTAAAAGTACCACTCATAGCACGTAGCTCCTTAGCTTCAAACGATAATCCACAGGGATCTAGGAAAATATTCACGTGTAAACAAGACATCGCGCTCGAAATCGAACCAGAGGTTTATTGAGCACAATTCAAAAGACAACCACTATGTTCCGAAGGTCCGCTAAGCGAATCGATGTCACTAAAGTTAAGCAAATAGACGTGTACTTGAGCCATTCTTCGTGCCACTAGAAGGATGGATAGTACAATGATGGACTTGTATATTTATGTTATAACTGTATGAATATAAGGACTTCGTCAGTATTGAGCTGATCAAATGTAGAATTCAATGTATGTTTTTATATATAGTTATAGCGATGGATTGAACCTTGAGCCATTTGTAAAGGGAGACATGCTTTTACAGATGGAAATTGAACGTCGAACTGCCGGAGTAACAGGCTGCTGTATACACTCCAACTTCTGCTGCTCTTAAAGACAGTACAAAAAAATAACTCTTGTGTACGGAAATTAGAGTTCTATAATTGCAACGGAAAGACAGAAAAAAAAGATGAAACCTATAACTCGTCAAGGTTATAAGAGTGCCATATTAGATATATCCGCAAAAGCCTCACGCTTCCCAAACCCCCACCCCAAATCATTCATTTGAAATAGCGTAAAAAAGTACGGTCGGGACCATTTCTTGATCTCACTAATCGAAGATTTCCGGCACGCATGTTCTCATTCTACCTTCAACAGTTTCTTGAAATTCTTTCTAAATAGTTTTTGATAGTGAGACGAGTATCGCTACCTGTACAAACCAAACAAGTTGGCGCCGATTTGTCATCACCAATAGTGGTTCTTGGTAACTTGCAAGTTTGCTCATTCGCAACCGGACGAATATGTTTGTCTTATGTTCTATATAAATGATATTTAGAAGGTTTCTGTGACACATATTCAAAAGACTGAATCCGTCTTTCGGTATCTGAATTTAGTTTCCAGATCTCATTCATACAAAGGAATAGTTAGAACTAGTAAGGATTTATGTTTACCGTAATACTGTAACTAGCCGAACTGTCGTCTAGAGAAAAATATAGGCTTCAGAAAACACACTTTACAAAGCATTGAATATCAATTACACAGAATATAAAACTAATGTACAAGTGAGAAACAAAATAAATGAAATCTCACGGCAATGCGAAACGTCACAAACATGTATCATTTAGACACTTTTCCCCCCTTTCCACCATGTCATGGGATTAAAGAATTCATTACACAACATGTTAGATTATAAAATATTACCGGCGGAACAGAGATACGGAGTATGTAAGATTTTAAACCATATGTAGGCTCATGCAGATGCGACAGCACATAATCTATACTAAAATAAACAGCAAAATCTATGAACTGGCGCTCATATATCTCGCAATAGATGGCTTAAAATGAACGTGATGGAATCTAAATGTCAGAATACATTTATTAAAGCAGAGGAAAACATACAAATCGTAGCTAGGATGTTGTCTGCAGTTGAGACAATCTTATATTAAAAGTATTTAGATAAGACAGTTAGTCTGGAAAACTCAACATAATTTACATATATGCAACATCATCGGTTCTTAATCCAGTGGCTAAATTTCAGTTAGTTGAATATGTCAACGACAGAGCACACCATATTGGTTACTGCAAAGGTATCACATTTCAACCAACATAGAAAGTATTTGTAGCAGATTTATCATGTTGTCATAAAATTTATGATAAAGCAATCTTTATCTTTCCTTGAAAGAAAATGAATATGACACGAAATTATAAAGAAATTTGGCAACAATATCTTGTTTAATGCTGTTAACAATGTTGTTCGTCCGTCGTAGTCGACGATGACCATTTACCTCAACTGGTATAATGATAATGATGTCTGCGGTGTGCCCGACTGTGAGAGTCCTATGTGTGTCTGAAATTGTCTACCACACTTTGAGCATCCGTGGGAGGAGTGTGTTGAACACCGAACATCATTGTGTTTCTGCATTTTCTGCGCCACTCTTGATTCTGCGACGCCAGTAGGATTTCTCTTGTACAAAGTTTTCCCATGAATTTGTGCCTAATTTGAAGTGAATCAGTGACGTCGTAAGAGTATCTAATAAAGCTTCTTATGCCCTCCGGCCTTGTGGGAGCAAGTCTGGAGTTCCCATATAATGATTTTGGTTGACAATAACCTTTCATACGGATCATGTGTCCTGCCCAACGTGTCCGTGTCTTCATCAACATTGTGTATATACTTACAGAATTAGATTTCATCAGTACTTCACTGTCTGGTATTTTATCTCACCAATAGATGTTGAGTATCTCAATAAGGCAGCTTAGGCGGAAAGGTTTGAGTTTTCCAGCGTGTCTGGTATATACTGTCCATGTTTCACTTTCATAAAGAAGTGATGATATTACTGCTACGTATTAAACTATGAGTTTGGTGGTAATTGTTATTCCCCCTCTTTTCCATACGTTTTTTCGCAGTCTTCCAAATGTGGCACTAACTTTCGCTATTCTTTTGTTTACTTCAATGTCTATGTTTACATCTTGTAAGAGAGTGCTGCCCATGTAGCTGAAACTATTGAGTGTGTGATGCTCTTCATCTTTGATCCTAATATAGAGAACTAAGTGTGGTCTATCGTTTGGTATGTATTGAAACATGACCTCTGTTTTCTTTGTATTGATGGTGAAACCAAAGTCATCATAGGCTTCACCATATTAGTGTAGAGTGACCTGCATGCGGTCTGCAGAATCAGCATACAGTGCGAAGTCATCTGCATGAAGGGTTTCCCTGAGCAGTGTGTCTCGTATCTTAATATTGGCTTACAAACTCCAAATATTGAAATGCCTACCGAGTGTTCTGTATTTTATTCGTATTCCAGTTACGTAATGTTAACAATAATCGTTTACACAGTGCCAAAACTAGACATTAGGGCACCATCGGTACGCTCTGGCTCAATCCTCCTCTCCCCTTGTTTGCATAAAGAAAATTCATTTCGTTTATGGTACAAATAACAGCCGCCAAAGTTACTTCTGTCTGATTTCGTCCTTGAGTTAGCAAGTGTGGAGGAGAGCTAAAACTATTCCAGCTAGTCCACAATATTTCATCGTATTGAACAACACATAAAGAGTTCACCGAATTTTGAAATCCTCATACAAAATGATTATTCCCAGGCAGTCTTTGAGGCTACGGCAGTTATTCATGCGTTTTCCTTTAGAACATATTTTTCAGAAATCCCTGAGGACAAAGTTAGTGGTGAAATGTCTGTAAAAGTTGATTTTATTTTTCTTCATGTAGACAAAAATACTTGTTCATGGTGGACGCTTCCAGACGTGGCATTATTGCTTGAAATCGATAGTGGAAATCAAGTTTCAGATCTCATATTCGGAAACGAGTACGGACAATACACCAGCATGATTGTGTATGCAAAAATCAGCACTAGGAACAATCCAATTAATTTGCAAAATGCATATGGCGATCACATAACCCAGCATACGTAAGAATAATTGTTTAATTTCTGTTAATATTAACAGCATATTACTCAACGATGACCACTAAATTAGTAACGGAAAAGATAAATGTAAGTTTATATCAAGGATACTTTCAGATAGTGGAGCATGAGAGATGTAAGGCGTACATACTGGAGGGTAACGGTTGGTATTACAACACTATCAGCAGGCTCTTTGACTCTTAACTTATTTCAATAAAGAAAGAGGCGACAAAGTGGAATTGGTTTATGTCTATGACAATCACGATGATTACAGTAGAACTCGAGATAGTAGGGTATATATATATCTTCTGAATTATTAGTTTACATGAACTCGACAATCTGTACTCTAGTGCAGGGGTTGGCAACCTATGGCATGTGTGCCACACTTGGCACGCCAAGAAATTTCAAATGGCACGCAGACTCTTCACGTTTCCTGTATAAAGTTTATTATAAATCGATTAGCGGGGTTTCCTCGCTCATTTCGGCACTTCGGCGTAACATTGTACCAGCCACAGACGTATCCAGACTTGTTGTAACAGCAGTCAAGTAGGTCAGGGAAAAGTCTATATTCTATATGTGAAATCTCAGAAACTAACGACAATAACGTCAAATAACGATATCAAAATTCTATTATATAAAAAATTGTGGCGCATTTGCTTTAAAATCTATTGTGTCTATATATGGATTTCGTTGTATACAAGCACATATATTTTTCAGGTGATATAATATAAAAAAAATATATGATAAAATAAGAATATTGACCTCGACTTGTATAAAATGATATGTGATGTTTACACTCTGAATAATTTGAAACCTTAAGTTGGCACACAGTTAGCAAAAGGTTGCCGACCCCAGGTGTCGATTTATACCTAGCTGTACTGTCTGGTAATCCCCTCATATCTGATCAAATTCTCACCCTCACCTTCTAAATGTGCATTTATCAGATTACGCGTAAATGTGAGTAGTAAATGATCTTGTATCTGATTTTTCTATATCCATTTATCTGCTCACTGTTAATGCAAAAACTCATAACATTTATTTAAACCTTCTGGGCCGCCCACAGGTGCCTCACGAACACCTATGTGTCCGCAAACCACAACTTAAAGACATGTGTTTTAGTACCTTCAAATAATCATACATGTATTATTGAAGTAACTACCATCTATTTTGCACATTGACTGTAAGTGTATAGCTTTTATAATTTTCGTTCCACTTTTATATATATATATATATATATATAAAGAGCAATATACGAGGAGTCATCATCAGGTAGCATCTCCAGAACAGGATGTAACAGTCATCACACCGTTCGAATGAAATATCAGTCTATCTTGAGCCAATCTTCCTGCGTCTGTTATTGTCATGGTCATGTGGTCTTTCATGTCTTGCGTCCATTTTCTTTTTTGGTCTGCTTGTTGTTCGTCTACCTGCCATCAATACCACATGGTTTTATATATATATATAAATAAGCCTATCTCTGGATAGAAACAAGACCAAGATTATGACAAGCGACAAAACCAATAGCAAGTTCTTAATCAGTATCAAAAATAGCGAATTAGAAAGAGTCACCAGTTTTGTATACCTTGATTTTAACAGAAATGGGGATTGCTATGAAAATGTCAGAAGGACAGCCGACTCAAATTCCATAACTTCCTCAGTGTCCTCTTGCGACATGCGTGGTAGATCACTGTATCATTATTCCTGACACCGATTTCTATTTCAGACTGCTCACGGCCGAAGACATGCTCACTCTAACTTGAGTGCCAGTGCTTTACAGAACATCTCCTACAAGAGATCGGTCCACAAGGACCTAAAAATCGTTGCTTTTTAAATGGTTTCTTTTGTGTCAGAATTAATTTTCTTCTGGTCTCTTTTATTTTCTATTAAGTGCCTAGTCCCATTGATGATGCATGATACACTCAGAGGTCCCACGTGCACGGTAAAATAAATTTTGACAGGCGATTAATCAGAGAACGTCAAACATATTAAGTACTCTATTTTAATACACTGAATGACCACATTTATTTTAAAATATATACAGACAGGACATCATACCATCCGTGTGTTACTGGGTCCTGGTATGCGAACAAAGAATAATGACACTGTTAAGTATATTGCATGTTTTATCAGGCGATTAAGGCTGTTTTAGGGATAGGGTGCTTGTCCAACCCGTGGGGGATCAAAATATATCCTCACCAATATTCACGCTGAAGTTGGACGTGTCAGGTAGAAAAGCACAAATATCACAGCCATGTAAATAATAACAAAACGTATTCTGCACCCCATACTACATCCTGAAAATCTGCAGGAGTTTAAGAAGGAACGTACAGGAAGACACCATCCAACATACAAATCAGGACCTAGATCAGCTATCTCGGATTGGGGTTATCTTTTGTGTGTGCATGTTTGTTGGTCTGTGTTTTGAGATCTAAGTGGCCCGCTTGTGTAGGGACCCGAAAGGTGGAAAAAGAATAGCACAGCTGTTTACCTTCCATGCATTCCTTAATAGATACCTATTCCTACCATGTCATCCAGCTGTCCCATTACATATACGGTCAACGTGACCCACATGCCTTGTAGTCGGATGTGTCGGGCCGAAATGTGCAGATATTACCGCAAGTTTCTACACCATGACACAACTCATCACAACACATGTTAAATATTTTACCCCCACCCAAATGTGTAGCGCAGACCGTACGAGTTTAAATTTGTAATTCTTTTACAAATTTAATTTTAAAAACTGTTTTGATAATGTCAATTTTTGTCAAACCCGTCACCTATCCGCCTTTGTCAACAAGGGTGAAACTTTTTCATATCCCGTCCCCTAATTGTTGACATATCTTATGTATAGCCCCTTGTCACTCTCGCAAGATTGAGACTTCATTTTCGGTCTGACCAGAGACAGCAGTTCCTTCTGTATTAGTTGTAATGTCCCCTTCATCAAGATAATTGCGTTAGGGCACCTCTCATACAATCCCGCACTATATGAGTTTCAGATAGTGTAATGTCCCCTTCATCAAGATAATTGCGTTAGGGCACCTCTCATACAATCCCGCACTATATGAGTTTCAGATAGTGTAATGTCCCCTTCATCAAGATAATTGCGTTAGGGCACCTCTCATACAATCCCGCACTATATGAGTTTCAGATAGTGTAATGTCCCCTTCATCAAGATAATTGCGTTAGGGCACCTCTCATACAATCCCGCACTATATGAGTTTCAGATAGTGTAATGTCCCCTTCATCAAGATAATTGCGTTAGGGCACCTCTCATACAATCCCGCACTATATGAGTTTCAGATAGTGTAATGTCCCCTTCATCAAGATAAGTGCATTATGTCACAATTTCGTACTATTTAAAGGAGTTATATTTCACATAACTATCTTCTTCTTCTTCTTCTTTTCTTCTTCTTTTTCCATTTATGTGTGTCGAGGGAGATACAATGTTCTTCTTATCGCTTTTCTGGCAGCTTCAGATAATGTTATTTGGTGTTCGTATAATGTCTCTTTGATGTTGTCGATCCAGGTACTCTAGGTCTACCATTGGCTCTTCTTTCTGCTTCTCCTCTCTTCATATATGCTTTATAAACTAATGAATCATACGGCATTCTTTCCAGATGACCAAACCATTGTATTTGTTGGTTTTGTATGTATTATAGAATTGATATGACACCTACTCTTTCTCTTATGACATCGTTTCTAATTCTGCGTCTTCTGGTTACTCCTGTGGCACATAACTATGATAAATCAAATTATTAAAAATAACAACAACAGAATAGCGAATAGAGACAATTGCGCTAACGGCCATTTTTTCATTTCATTATGGCTAAATTATCAGCCATTAAATCTTCGTGAACTAAAGGCACTGCTGATTTAGTTCAAAATTACCATAATATTTAAATCAAAAATCTACAAATGTATTGACGTAATTTTTGGACTGCCCCCTTTATCTAGATAACGACAACCAAACAAATACGTGAAGGAATAATAAGCTCAAGACTAGATATAATTATACAGTATATTAGAAATTATTAGAAGTGAGAGTAGAGTAAACAATGGGAAAAGTAATACAATTATTCGAAATTACATCACAGTAGGATACAACATACAATTAAAATGTGAAATTACATCATAGTAGAATACAGCAAACAACGAAAATGTGAAATTTAAAACAAAATAGAATTAATAATGGTATAATAACTTAACTTGATTAGGCAAGTATACAATTCACATTAAAATGTTTTCACTACACTCACGTGTCGGTTTAATGAGCATGGCTTAACAGTCCGTGTAACGGCCTAGCGAAGGGCGAAAGCTATTAAGGGCGATAATTCGTGCTGGATATTTGCGATCGAAACCCCAAAAATATGTAATGGTATCTATTTTTAGGAATTTTACAGATTATTAAACTGATTTATGTTGCTGATGATGATGGTGAAGAGGAAGAAGAAACACAGTAGAAATCCGATTATCCAAATTAATTGGGGACCGGGCCGATTCGGATAATCGATAATTCGGATAATTGGATATGTCACAGGAATGAAGCAAAATAGTGCACATACATACAATAATACATTGAAATTAACTGAATTTTATTGATAAAAGTACAGTAACATGTAAACAACTATATATTGCCAGTAAACTACATAGTAACAGCACGTGCGCACTGCCCCGAGACATCTCTACCGCGTAAGCCCCTCATTCTAAAATTATTTCACCCAAATTCGATTCGGATAATTGGGGATTCGGTTAATTAGATTCGGATAATAGGATTTCTACTGTAATACGTTTAACTGTGAGCAGGTAGCTATTGACAGTTATCCAAGTGATCCAAGATGGCGACCATGCTAGTCGCGATGTTTTTGTCTCACTGTTTATGTGATTCGAATTTCGTGGATTGTGCTAGTTGTGTTGTTTAATTGTGTACTCAAGTGATAAATGGATATGTTTCCGCACTTTAATGTTGCTATTTGCAAGATTCGAGCGCTGACAAAGGAGAAACTTGTTTTTTTTTTTCGTTATTGTCAATCGGATACAAACATCTCATTTGGTGACCTATTCTCGCCGCTGGGGCGGGTTCACTGACCGTGTCAAAATGGTCTGCCCTATTTTTACACGGTGTCAACCTGTTACAGTCGATGTGATATTGGGCGACACACTGTAGCTAGTATGGACACTCACAGTGCTAAGAAATAAGCCAACAAAGGCATTGTTAACAAAGGCTTTGTCTACATAGCTTAAAAAGTCTGTTTGCGGCGAAATACTCGGAAGAAGTTGGCAGGTAACTCAACGGGTACATAGGCGCTAACAGCAGAGCTGTGTGGACAGCATAGGGCACAGTTAGACACATAGTACGCTCTTTCCATTCACTGCACCTGATTTTCTCCAAGTTGTCTCGACTTTGTCTTGCCACTGGACCAAGATAAAACTCAGGAGAGAGAGTGTGGTTGACGATTAGCGCAACTCTTCCACACTATAAACCAACTTCAGCGCTAGTCATTTCTCAACCCATTTATTTACTTATCTTTACTAATTAAATATGAAGAGAACAAAGTGTGAATCAATCCTAGTTAGTTCATGGAATGTTCGGACACTTACGGATATCTCAGATGTAAACAGACCAGAAAGAAGAACAGCACCAATTTCTAAAGAATTGGCCCGTTATAATCTGGATATTGTTGCACTTAGTGAAACACGGTTTGCAGATGAAGGTCAGTTGACAGAGAGAGGTGGAGGGTATACATTCTTCTGGATAGGACGTAAAAACACAGAGAGGCGTGAATCAGGTGTTAGTTTTGCTATAAAATCATCTCTGGTGCAGAAACTTCCAGGTCTGCCTCGAGGAATTAGCGACCGCTTGATGTCGCTGCGATTGAAAGTGAGCAAAAATAACTTTGCCACATTACTTTCTGCATATGCGCCGACAATGACAAATCCTGATGAGGAAAAGGATAAATTCTATGAAGAGTTAGATGCCGCTATATCTGGTACACCGAGAACTGATAAACTCATTATCCTGGGTGATTTCAATGCCCGAGTTGGCAAAGACTCCCAGACATGGCAAGGTGTTCTTGGACGTCATGGGATCGGTAAATGTAACAGCAATGGTTCCCTTCTTTTAAAGCTATGTTCTGTGCACGAATTCACTATCACCAACACTATTTTTCGCTTGCCAACGCGCAAAAAGACCTCTTGGATGCATCCACGCTCCAAGCAGTGGCATCTTATAGACTATATCATAACTAGAAAAAGGGACATCAAAGATGTTCGTGTCACAAAAGCAATGTGTGGAGCTGAATGCTGGACTGATCACCGGCTTATCCAAACTAAATTTCACCACTGCAAGAAAAAGACGTCCACAGGGACAAAAGATAGAAAAACGCATAAACACTGATCGGTTGAGTAACCATGATATAAAAAATAATCTCTCCAAGGATCTCGACGTAGCCTTGGGAGACTTAGATCTTCTTAGTACCACATCTGAAGATAGCTGGGCTTCGTTTAAAGGAATTATTTACGCCAAAGCGAAGGAACATCTGGGTGTAAAGGTACATTGACACCAAGACTGGTTTGATGATAATAACTTTGAGATAACATCCTTGTTAGAAGAAAAACACAAAGCTTTCAAGAAACTACAAGGGGCAGCATCTTCACCGTCCAAGAAAGTAGCCTATAACAAGATTCGTAACACTTGTCAAAAGAAGCTTAGAGAGATAAAGGATAAATGGCTAAGTCGAAAAGCTGAAGAAATTCAAATGTTTGCAGACAGAAAGGATTATAAGCGATTCTATGAGGCTTTAAGAACTATCTATGGCCCACACTCATCGGGATCACCACCTCTATTAAATGCCGATTCGTCGAAGCTTCTCACTGATAAAAACGACATTTTAAATCGTTGGGCTGAACATTTTGAAGAAAGCCTAAACAAACCATCAGCAATAAATGAAGAAGTCATAAACAGAATACCACAACTTAGGATAAGAGAAGAACTCGATATACCTCCAAGCAGTCAAGAGGTTATGATAGCGATTAAACAAATGTCAAATGATAAAGCTCCAGGTTTGGATGCCTTACCTGCTGAAATTTATAAAAATGGCGGACCATTGCTGATTAAAAAACTAACTGACATTTTTGGTATTTTCTGAAACTCAGGTACATTGCCTCAAGATCTAAAAAATGCTTCTATAGTGCACCTATATAAAGGCAAAGGTACCAAACAGTCTTGCGATAATCATCGGGGCATATCACTTTTGTCTATAGCTGGTAAAATTCTTGCTCGTGTCATACTCAACAGATTAAATAATTCACTACTAAATTAGTTACTCCCAGAGAGTCAGTGTGGTTTTCGTGCAGGTCGTGGTACAGTTGATATGATATTCTCTGCACGACAAATTCAGGAAAAGTCACAAGAGCAACATAGTGAACTCTTAGCAACATTTGTGGACTTAACTAAAGCATTCGATACCGTTAACAGAGAAGGACTGGGGAAGGTGCTTACAAGTTTCGGATGCCCACCAAAACGTGTCACTGTGATACGACAATTTCATGACGGTATGATGGCTAGTGTTATCTGCGACGGAGGAGTATCTCCTGCATTCCCTGTCACAAATGGTGTAAAGCAGGGATGTGTGCTGGTCCCTACTCTTTTCAGCCTGTTATTTACGGCCATGTTAACGGAAACACACCATAGTAATGAAACAGCAGGTATAATGATCAATTACAGAACGGATGGTGGTCTTTTCAATTTACGTCGTCTAAAAGCAAACACGAAAACTAAATCTAGTACTGTTAGAGTTTTACTTTATGGTGACGACTGTGCATTGTATGCTGACTCTGTCGTAAACATGCAGAACACCATAGACCGCTTCTCAAAGGCCTGCAACAACTTTGGTCTCACTATTAACACCAAAAAAACAGAAGTCATGCACCAAGCAACATCAAATAGCCAACATACTGCCACTTCCATCATCGTCAATCAGGAAAAACTGCAGGTAGTCGACAATTTTACTTACCTTGGAAGCACTCTCTCTCGCGATGTCAACATTGATGTGGAAATTAACAATAGACTGGCAAAAGCTAGTGCTGTATTTGCCAGATTACACAACAATGTAGGGGACAGAAGAGGTATAAGAACAACCACCAAACTACAAGTATATCATGCTGCTGTTATACCAACCTTACTATACGCCTGCGAAACGTGGACAGTGTATGCTAGACATGCAAGAAAGTTAAATCATTTCCATCTTACCTGCCTACGTAAATTACTAAACATCCATTGGTGGGACAAAGTACCAGACTACGAGGTCTTGGAAAAATTAACCTCAATAAGCATCCACACAATACTTATGAAGGCACAGGCACGCTGGGCAGGCCATCTTGTGCGTATGGAAAACTCGCGTTTGCCAAAACAAATATATTATGGAGAACTCAAGGCAGGACTTCGAAAAGCTGGTGGACAGAAAAAGCGTTTCAAAGACACGCTCAAGTCATCCTTGAAACATCTTAACATTGACGTAGGCGCTTGGGAGAGCCTCGCTCAGGATAGAACAGCATGGCGTTACAGCATTAGAACGGGAGCACTAGCGGCGGAAGAATTCAGACAAGAAACTGCAAGACAGAAGCGGACACGTAGAAAAGAAAAAAACATCTCAACCTCACACAGATACCTTCTATTGTTGTCAATTCTGTAAAAGAACATTTTGTGCGCGCATTGGACTTGCTAGCCATTTAAAAACGCACTATTAACTGTATTATTTTATTATTTATTGTTATTATTATTATTATGGTTGAGTTTTTGGTCATCGTCGATCACAACGGACAAACATCATCATCAGCTATTGACAGTCCATAGCCTTTCTGACAAATGCACAAGTTTTCCTCAGTTGTGAAATTGATGCGACCATACTCGTATAAGGTCTCAAACGCTTATGGATGCAAGTGTAGTCCCCAAAGGAAGGCATTACAGTGAGCCAATATACCAAGATTAGCAAGTCCTGCCAGAGGAACAGCACACTATCTGGGTCAACTATCTCACTATACTTCTGTCGGATTTGTGGACCCATCCGCAGTCATGGAACATCTAGCATTCCCCGTCATCTAGCAGTCTTCCAAAAAGGACAACGGGACAATGTCCGATACCCTGCATTTCTTCGTCATCCATGGAGATTATTTGATACATGACAAAAGTACGAAATTGAGATAAGATGTGATAATGATGATTAATTTTTCACAGCTGACAGGCTGTCTTCCAATTGCCCCAATTTTTTTAGTCGCCTCCTAGCACATTCCCGGAAAGAAGAAATTGGTACTATTTGCACCCTGATCTAGAAGTCCATGTCTTGGTCGTCACAAGGGTGTATTAAACAATAAAATAATATGTAAAAAAGACAGAAACATGTCATTTTAAAGAAATGTCTCTTCTACAAGAATGTCGTACATTTTTATACTTGTCTTGTCCTAGTCACTAGTGTCGTGAGAAGTCTGAAGTCTTCGATCTTTGCCAATTGTGTTGCCACGTTGTTCTGATGTCATGTTGTTGTAGTATGTCTCTGATGTTATCAATTAATCTACCTCTTTGTCTTCCTCTTTCTCTGTAGCCAGAAATGCTTTTGTTGTATTCTACAGATGGTAGGCGATAAAGTTCTATTCTCATAAGGTTTAATCATTTAATCTATTGTATCTCTATGTATTTGATGCATGGCATAGTTCCTATAACATTTCTGATATCTTCATTTCTTATTCTGTCTGTTCTATTGACACCAACGGTCTACCTTAGGCATCTAATTTCACAGGTTGCAATTTTTTTCTCATGTGTTCTGGACAGTGACCATGTTTGGCATCGGTAACATAAAGTTGGAATAAATATACTGTTTATCAACATTTGTGCAGTTGTCAGATTTATGTTTGCTTGATCAGTGGTTTCAGTTTGTATGACACATCATTGGCTTTTTGGCATCGTGTATCAATTTCTTTATCTACTTTGCCATCTTGTGAACATGCATCCAATGTATTTAAATTCGCGAGTTTGTCTGAGAATGTTATCGTTGATTTGGACGTTAATTGGCCAGGTAATCTATTGATTTTCATAGTTTATGTCTTTGATATGTTAATTTTTATGTCGTATATTTAGGAAGTTGAATTTAGTGACTTTACATGTCTCCTTAGTTGTGTTTCATCATCATAATTAAACTTTGGTCATCTGCAAATAGCAATTCGTTTACTAAGTTGATTTCAGCTGGGTTCGTTTATTTGAGTGTCGTCATATTATTTTTCATCTCTATACTTGCCTTAGTGGGGATTCTGTCCATATTATATTATATTATATTATATTATATTATATTATATTATATTATATTATATTATATTATATTATATTATATTATATTATATTATATTATATTATATTATGTTATGTTATGTTATGTTATGTTATGTTATGTTATGTTATGTTATGTTATGTTATGTTACGTTACGTTACGTTACGTTACGTTACGTTACGTTACGTTACGTTACGTTACGTTACGTTACGTTACGTTACGTTACGTTATATATATTGAATGGCAGCGGTGATAACATTACTTCATTAGTTCTTACTACTCATATTTTATGCATAGTTGGAAAAACTGCTTAAAGACAAAAACGATCCTGGTGTAATATGATTCCTGCTATTTATATACGCTCTCAGTTAAAGACGAAGTAATTGCGTGTGTCTGAATATCTAAAATACTAGATAGTTTCCTAAAAATAGTGTATTCATTTCCATACGTTAGAACATACACTTTTGCGGAGCAATGTTTATCAAAGACGCATAACACAATGGATATCCTTTCGCAATAATTGCACACTTTATAATTTTACTGTGACCAAGACCTAATGGTCACACTAAGATTAAAGCCAACACTTCCTTATATAACCAAAATCGACTCTGGTCTTAGCTTTAAAGAGACTTAAATTGCCTCGGCAAATAGTGGCTTAAATCCCTTAATTAACAAGCAAACAAAGACACACTGTGACAAAGACTAAAGAAATTCATGCATTTCCTTGAGTACAAAAATGTAAATCGAATTCTTAGAAAATAATTCTTACAATTACAACGAGATTTATAAAAGTGGAGGCGATAATTAGTTTAGAACTCAAGTAACACATTTAAGAAATTTTTTTTTTTTTCAAATTGACTATACAAATTTTACCGAGAAGAAAATCTAGTAAGTGACTACCAATAAAATGAGTTCTCTGAGAGGAAAGAATTGAAAACGTGAACTACTATTAGCTTATAAGACTAGGCTGTTTGTCATAGATGACATTGCCAAAACTAAGAACATCACATGACTTGCGCTAACTTTGTGTAAGATCAATGTTGAATGTGCCAGCTCGCACATAATCAGGGATGATCACGGGTAAATCCGCTAACTGAATTCAAAAACATTCAGTTCACGTAAAAGTTGTCGTTTCTAGAGATTAAATGAAATAAACCTTATCTGATATTTGATATATAGAAATGTTATGAGTCTGATAGCGGTTCTAATATTGGTTTAACGAATGGTGGCGAGTGGGACTACCATCTAGATTATAAATGTTTCCACTGTGTCTAGTTCTCAGGAACTGATAGTTATCTAAACACAATCTAACTTACCTAAGTGTTAGATAACAACCTAACGTACTAAGGATTAGTACTAACTAATCTTTAATCCCCCCTCCGGGTATTTATCTAGATATTTGATATAATTTAGATGATTGTAAATACATTTTTTTACATTACTTCAGAGCATTGTGGCGCAAGCACCACAGGGCGGCAATGTTATCTAAGGCTTAGAGCCTGCATATTCAAAGTGCAATATAGGAATATGAACCTTGGACAATCAACAATAAGATGATCATCAAAAAAATCATCAAAAGGCACAATTTTAGGGAATTAAAGAGACAAAATGGCTAAATAATGTTCTCTCTAAGAAATCACAATATTTTGGCTATATCAAATGTCATGACAGCCTGGAAATGAATATAATGGACAAGGTAATGCTTGGGCAAGGAAAGGAGTGGCTTGGCCACGCGAAAAAACAGAAACAGGAAGACTGGCTCAAGATCAACTGAAGTTTCGAAAGAGTATGATTAGTGCTATATCCTGTTCAGCATATGCTATCTGATGATTATATATGTTTTTATATGTCATTTTTATTTATCTAAAACTGAAAATGTAGTTGGCAATACGAGAACAAAAACAAGCCTCCTTCCCACAACATCTAGAGAAAGTATGATATATATGCTTTTCTTCACAGCGCAAGAATATGAAATTCTGTGAAACAGAAGTGTTAACATTCAAAACATATAAAGTAAATATATTCTCACTGTACATTACTATTGTATTAAACTAAAAGTACTTTCATATTTTTTCACAAATTTCTAAGACATTTATTTGTATTGAATGTTGCCACAATACTCGCCGCAAACAATGAGAATTTTATATTAGTCACAATATTATCACTAACTATACAACGCTGACTTAATTTTAAAAATTATAGTTAAATATCGAATCCACTGGAAGATGTGCGGTGACTAATTGCCTATATTTCTATATAAATAGATACGACATTCTTGCATTTTACTTTGTTTATTTGAGGGAGAAGTTAGAAGTTAAGTGAAGTTGACAAAAAACACTTGCACCTTTAAACACAGATCTCTTATTTCTGTTCTCGCCATGCGGATTGAAAATCAGCAAAATCATTCACGAGAAAGGCTTAAATTTGAGGCTTCGTAGCTGATTTATCCAAGATTATTTGTGAAGATGCATATGGTCTACAGCACAGACATATAAATATACAAAAGGAAGCACTATGACGTTACACAAAAAGTCGTTAATCAACAAGAATTGCCGATTTTTCCCACATTTAAACAGATTTTCCTAGTAAAAACAACTATAAAAACAAGTTAAAAAAATAGCAAAAAATGAGTATAGCTAGAAAATATATGAGTCTCGTATATAACACGTCATTCTTCAGAATAGTAATCGATTTTGATTTCACGCAACGTCACTTATTTTGCTTGTACACCTTTTTTGTGCTTTTTATGGGCCTGTGGCACAAAGTAAATACAAAGCGACCAATGATTATATGCGTCAGCCAGAATTAATGACGCTGTATGAGATCAGAAGGCATAACTTTTCTGGAATAGGAATAGTATTTACTGAAAGGCAAACCCAATGTCTGGTGACAACCGAATGTTTTTGCAACACTGTAGCCAAGAACGTCTCAAATATATACATTCCAACATAATTAATTAGAATCCCATTCGTTATGTTTTGATAATTGTTGGGATTATTGTTGGTTAGTCACTATTTGGTCACTAATTAATCGTGTTGGAAGATATTCTATTCTGCCGACGGTTTCACCGTTGCATATCCTTTTGTATCTGCACGTCCGAGCCTGTATGCAGTGTAAAGTATGTGTATTTGGATTCAAACATAAACAGGTACACACCACAAATTAATGTTTAGTAAACTATGGTAAAAGTTGGGATATAATTCCAACTGACAAGGACAGCTCTGTCAATTGGGAACATTCCCAGTCAACCAGAATATGCATGGCAACTCTCGTTTACACTCTCCCTCTACTACATGACTGTCTAGATAGTATTTTGTCAATTACAGTCTTGCGGACTCATCGGAAATAATCTATTAAAAGTGATACTACATGATTGTTCCTATGGTTTTCATTGGTTGTCGCCATTAAGTATACACAGACTAATGAGAATCACGGGGAAAGCGGCCGACAAAGACGTCGTTGGATATGACAAGAGATATTTAGGAATGCATGCACATGGCTCTAGAGGAAGCGGTACAGCTTGCCAGAGACCGCGGGGATTTCAGGAGATTCATAAGGAAGACTACGTTCTGGAAAGAATACGCCACAAGACAAAAACAACGTCTACTACATTCCTGCTCACACTACCACAGGTTTTTCAGAGCCGGGATTGGACTCCTCAGTCATCTGAGAAATAACAAACATGCAACGTAGTTTTACATCATTCAATGACATGCCCATTTCGCTTGCGAATGAGTAATGTAATGTAATATAATGTAATGTAATGTAACGTAACGTAATACAACACATTACAATACAGTACAGTGCAGTGCAGTGCAGTTC
>CM067299.1:72310806-72383306 GCA_034231615.1 Meghimatium bilineatum | reverse complement strand
AATTTTCTATCCACCGTTTTCTTGATCTATCTTTGCCATTACACCAGGATATTCTTTTGTTATATGCTCTTATTGGTATTTTCTTTAGGTTCATTCTCATAAGGTGACCGAACTATTTTACTTGTTGTTTTTCTTCTTCTTCAGCAATCATTCTCAAACTCCCGCTGGACCTCCCTTATAGCAGGACCATGGTACTACTAGATTTCCAGCATGATTTAGTCCAGAGAATGGAAATGCGTTGTGTCGCCATTTTGTTTGCGTCAATGACCGGCACATTCGTCTTCGGCGGGGCTGTCTTTCAATATATTCAATACATGATATTATAGCAACTCATTTCCTAATTTCTTCATTTCTTATTTTATCTAGTTTAGTAACCATTGCAGCTATTGTCAGACACTTCATTTCACATGTAACGATTTTCCTCTGTTGCGAGGGTTCATGAGAAAAACCAAATATTTTACTTTATTTATCCTGCAGTAAGTACAGTGTTTATATTTGATGTGATTCTAAAACATGCAGCAGTGTATCGATTTACAGCCAAGTGTGACCATTAATTATTAGTCTGTGGTTAACATTACATCATTGGCATCTGACAATCTTTAGAGGATGTGACATGATTGACAGTAGTCAGGTCTTGATAGAGTAACATCACTGGACGTCTGAAAAATCCTTCGTGGGAGTTACATGGCGTCAATGGTCAGTTCTGGACAGAGTAATATCATTTGAAGTCTCAAAATTGTTGATGTACGACACAGATCATGACAATGTTAATTCTGGACATTATAACTTTATTGAAGGCCTTGAAATCCTTGGTGTACGAGGCAGAGAACGACAATTATCAGTTCTGGACAATATTAGTTTTTTTTTGGACGTCTCAAAATCCTTGATCGAACACAGAGGTCAAGAGTTGTTAGTTATGAACAGCCTGACTCGAAATTGAATATATTAACATGAAACCTGATAAAAATAGGAATATGATATCGTGTATGCGTGTAAATATATGTATATATATGTATACGGGTATTATTGCCAATCATCTGCGAACATGGCAATTACAACAGAGATCCCCTCTTAAGATATCAATAACGACAGTTATAGAAGCTTCAGATTTAACATCATGGCATGGGGACAAGTCAACAACATGGCTAATCATTACTATCAATAATAAGTGAGACTACTGTAAAACTGTACAATAATGGCTCTGATGTAAAACACTATATGGATTAGCTTTACAATGAACGCACATACTATCAGACTATAGGGTAAGGGTATAAAAATAACACTATACAAGACAGATTTAACGTTTCAAACGTAAGGCCTCCTTAAAGAAAATACAAGACAAACAGTGAACAAACTGTATAAACTGTAAAAATAATGGCACTATCACAAAAGAATTAAACTGAAGCCATTTATTAAAAAAGTCATCCATGGTGACAAAAACCTATACTCTGTTTACTCTAAGAATGAAGTGGGTCAGCTCTTCCGAGTGTTTGTTGAACGTAGAAAGAACACATTCATAGATTGCTAAGTACTCAATAATATTGTTTTTAAATTTCGCTTTTAAACGTTTTTTAAAATGTTGGTTATTGTTTTAATTGTTTTTAAATGTTTTAAATAATATTGTTTTTAATTGTTTTTAAATGTCATCAGCTGTTTAAAAATCACCTGTTGTCGCGGAGTAATGTGGCGGTGTGTTTTGACCTACTTCATTCTTAAAGTAAACAGAGTTTAAGTATTGTCATAGAGAAGCTCACTAAAAAATATGGGGAATGAGAACAAAATAAAACAAAGTTGCCTGAAAACAACATGAACGACAACAGAGGTCCCAATTCCTATGATAAACAAATGAATGACCAGTATTAATATGCTTATGGTTACTAAACTCCAATAAATAATAATTTACAAGGGCGTACCTGTGGTTTCGGCTCCAGTTTAAGTAATGAAGGAATGTTTTCTTCTTCTTGCTGAATCAAGAGCTGGTTGATCATTAATTTAACACATTAATATTGTAACAATTAATTATCTGTGTTACTAAAACGGATTCAAGAATTTCCATTGTGTTTAACGGATTTACATCATGATTCCATCCACTTTATTTAGAATATTAAAGTGTACAGAGGAGCAGAAGTTGGTAGTGACCACAATCTATGTATTAAAACTAAAACTTAAAAGAATCCTAAAAGAAACTAGATGCAAGATAATTCATTCACAGCTGTTACAAATAAAAGACAATCATACATTATACAACGAAGTGGTTCATGATAAATACTCTACTCAAGAGGAACATACAGAAAAATTTAATAGCACCCATATAATAGAACAGAAATGGGAAGCACTAAAAACACGATAAAAGAAGCCGCAGTAAATATAGTAGACTATGAAATAAGCCCAGAGAAAGAAATGGTTAAGTGAAGATACCTGGAAAAAAATACAAGAGCGAAAACAACCCAAACTAACTCGACTATCTTCAAAAAATCTACTCTCAAAAGATCATAACAAACAGAAATATAGAATTCTGGATAAAGAGGTACAAATCAGCGCAAGAAATGACAAGCGAAACTTTATTGATGAACTAGCTAATAAAGCAGAGGCATCAGCTAAAACTGGAAAAACCAAAACACTATTTTATATAATGAAGCAACTCTGCAACCATACACCAACAACAAATAATGCAATTAAAAACAAGCGTGGACAGTTATTAACATCCGAAGAATACAAAAAACACAGGTGGGCCTAATTCTTTAAAGAGATACTAAATAAACAACAACCGATAATCTCTACAAGTGAAACAGAGAAAATGCCTTCCCTAGACGCCACGTGTGATTTATTCAACATAAAAGAACTGCAACTAGCCATATAAATGCTTAAAAACAACAAAGCAGCTGGAAACGACGAGATCTCCGCAGAAACGTTAAAAGCAGTAGATGAAAATACCCTGCAATACTTATTACAACTGTTCAATGAAATCTGTCTGAAAAAAACACCACCAGCACAATGGAAAGAATGGATTATTTTCAAACACCCCCCCCCCCATTAAAAGGAGACCTAACCGATTTCAACAACTGGATAGACATCACATTACTCTCAGTACCAGGAAAAGTGTTCTGTAGTATGGTACTGTAAAGAATTAAAATATCAGTACACAAAAGATTAAGATAAGAAACGGTAGGATTTAGACCAAACAAGTCATGTGTGACCACATATTTACACTCAGGATAATAATAGAAGAATCAGTAGAACTCCAATCACAGCTGATTATAAACTTTGTTGACTTTCAAGATGCCTTTGATAGTATACATAGACCTTCACTCTGAAACATTCTTGAAATGTATGGATTCCAACCAAAATACGTGAACATTATAAAAGCATTTTACGATGACTCACGATGCTGTGTAAGAACAGAAGCTGACAATTCTGAATGGTTCCCAATACGTACGGGAGTGAAACAAGGATGTGTCATGTCACCGATGTTATTTAGTATTACAATGAATTGTATCAATCGAAATTGCACAGCCGATAAAAATCGTGGTATCGAGTGGTTCGGAAAAGTCTGGAAGATCTTGACTTTGCAGACGACATATCGTTACTTAGTTCAACTCATGAAGATGCCCAAAAAAATAAATCGCCTCGAACTATTCTCTACACAGTTTGGGCTCATCAACACATCCAAAACAAAAATATTTGACCTTACCAAAAAATCAACGGACTTCAAACTAAACGACAACACTTGAAAAAGTCAACAACTTTACATACCTTGGCAATCAATACAAGGTAACTGCGTGAAACGTAACAACAATTAGACTTACGTAAAACACATGTTTATATTTCGTCTCAATGGGACACGATAGACTATATCTAAAACTAGTGGGTAATGATGGGCAATGATGAGCACACAAGAAATCATAAAAATTACAATACACAAATCACATTCAACGTTTCAACCAAAAGGTCTTTATCAAGACAAAAACAAAACATTAAAAGACGACGAATAGAAAAATTATCACAACGTCCAACGGAAATATGGAAATGATATGCCGGAAGGTCAGAAAGTACATAAAAACGTAAATATATGTGGAAACGAAACGAACAAAAAGATTAGTAAATGACGGAACAAAAAGAATAAAGACAAAGAACACACCAACCCAGTACTAGACATAAGAGTGATCGGAATTGAGTCACATATCCTTACGTGG
This sequence comes from Meghimatium bilineatum, assembly GCA_034231615.1. Classification (NCBI taxonomy): domain Eukaryota; kingdom Metazoa; phylum Mollusca; class Gastropoda; order Stylommatophora; family Philomycidae; genus Meghimatium; species Meghimatium bilineatum. The sequence continues at coordinate 72,379,113 of CM067299.1, read as the reverse complement.
TTCAGATGCGCTCCATTTCACTTCCCAAGGCGACTTTCTCCATCGATGAGGCCTTTACATGTGAATCCCGTAATGTAATTTACGTGATCATATGTGAACGCTGTGGCAAACAGTACATCGGGGAAACCGGCCTACGATTGAGCGATCACTTTTGTAACCATCTTCATGGCATTAAGCACAGAACAGCCACTCCTGTGGCCACACACTTCAACGGCGATGGTCATTATGGTGCGTTGGATATTCAGGTCAACGCCATCAGATCTTGCACCACCGATGATAGATCTAGGTATGCTCTTGAAAATCGTCACATTTTCGAATTGGGTACACTCAAGCCTTTCGGACTCAATTACGATCACTCTTATGTCTAGTACTGGGTTGGTGTGTTCTTTGTCTTTATTCTTTTTCTTCCGTCATTTACTCATCTTTTTGTTCGTTTCGTTTCCACATATATTTACGTTTTTATGTACTTTCTGACCTTCCGGCATATCATTTCCATATGTCCGTTGGACGTTGTGATAATTTTTCTATTCGTCGTCTTTTAATGTTTTGTTTGTGTCTTAATTAAGACATTTTGGTTGAAACGTTGAATGTGATTTGTGTATTGTATTTGTTATGATTACTTGTGTGCTCATCATTGCCCTCATTACCCACTAGTTTTAGATATAGTATACCTTGGCAGCAAGATATCAACAACAGGATATTCATCAACAGAAATATTAAACCGTTTTGCACTGGCTGCAAACTCGTTCAATAAACTATCAAAAATATCTTGTATTAAAAAACACTAAGAAATAACACAAAACTCAAAATCTTCAACACTTGCATAATTTCAACATTAACACATGGATGCGAAAGTTGGAAAGCAACATCAAACATAGAACAAAGACTAAATATCTTTGAAAACACATGTCTTAGACGACTATTGAACATCCATTGGTCAGACTTTAAATCAAACACAGTTGTCAGACAAGAAGCAAAACAAGTATTTGTATCCATCTATATTAGAAGGCGTCGCTGGAATTTCATCGGACACACGCTGCAAATGGATACCAAAAGACTTTCCTGTCATGCTTTAATGTTGTCACTAAGGAACAAGAGAAAACGAGGAAGATCAAGAGAAACCTTACGTAGAACTATTACAAGAGATCGCTTTGCCGTCCGTATCAGAAACAATGAAGACCTAAAACAAATTGCAATGAAACGCGAGACATGGAAATCTATGACATACGCTCTATGTGCCATCTTTGACCCTAGAGAAATAACTAACTAACCTAGCTTTATCGTCTGTAGTGCAAGATCTTAAGGCAGTGATATAAATATTACAGACACCACGATGATCACCTCCATTGAAATGTATAGCGACCGGAGTAGGTGTTCTGTGGTTAATGACATGAAGATCGGGGAGAAATTGTCACTTAGTCGTTTGCCAGTTCCACCTATATATTTCTTATCACAATGTTGCCTAAATGACGTTAATGGATTCACATGTAAAGGCATTGTCGATAGTGAATATCGACTAAGTTACCATTTCTGTCGACATCTTCCTATGATTAGCACAGAACACCTACTGATGTCGCTAAACATTTCAATGGCGATGATCATCGTGGTGACCGTGATATTCAGGTCACTGCCGTAAGATCTTGCACCTCATACGATAGAGATAGAAACGCCTTGAAAAACGTTATATAGTGTTGTTTGCACCTTTAAGTCAGTTCGTCTTAATACCGATAGTTCATTTATTGAGATTTGGGGTGGGGAAGGGGATAAGGGGCTATTTGTATTGCCATTCATGTTGTTTTCAGGCGCAGCTGTCTTATTTCATTCTCATTTTCTGTATGTTTTAATACGCGTGTATATGCCACTTGTGTTTAAGTATGTCATTGTTAAAGTGGATGCCTCTGCTGTTAAATGTCTGCTGTCTAATGCTGTTGTGATAGTGGCATTATTTTTGCTGTTTTAACTGCTCACTGTCTTTTGTTTTCTTGAAAAAAGACCTTAGAGTTGAAACGTTAAAACTCTCTTGTAAACTGTAATTTTTATACCTATAACATATAGTCTGTTATACCGTGCGTTCAGTGTAAAGCTAATATACCTTGTGCTTTACGGAAATACTAATAATGACTAGAGATTTAGAGATAGAGTCGTGATATATGTTCTCTACTTCATCATGACATAATAAAACCCACACAGTTGCTTCAATTCAACGTAAATCTTAGACCAAAATAGCTTTTTTTGGCAGCTTGGAGCTATCAGCTTACAGCATGTGCTTACTTAATGACTAAAATCTGGCATTGTCATGTTATATTTGAAATAAAAGCCAGTGAGTGGGAACCTTCAGCGATGAAACAACAGCTTAGTATGATGAGATAACTCAACCTGTCAAACAGCTCATGCAAATTCTCTTGCAATTTTAATGTGAGCGTAAAACCGAGCTAATGGGATCAAACAGAAGACAAAAATTGGATCTTGCATTTTTGGTGGAAATATCAGGTTTTTCTTCCGTATATGGCAAAACTTTGAACTGAATGGTAAAATTGTTTTAGTTGCATATTTTGGCCATTTTTTTTACATAAGTTTATTAATGGAATATAATAAGTATACATTTTCATTAATTTTGATTTACGCAGAAATTATTACACAGAAATCAGGAAGAATGAAATTATTTGAGCATCACTTCATGTGATCAAGTCACAGTGACATTAGATTAATGCAAGCAGCTTTCTCGTTTGCTCTCTAACTGAATGGCAGGCAGACCGCAGTAAAAGATGCACATTTTAGTATAAAATATTAACAAAAATGTGATAAGAAGCTCATTTTTATGTCAGTTACCATTACTGCATTGTATATACTATAGTTTAATACATGCTTCCTTACGTATTTGACTCTCCGTATCGTGACAACGACATATTGGTCGAAACGTCGATTCCATTGTAAAATGCATTTTAATTCATTTTGTTTCTCTTACAGTTTACAATCGCGTGGTCTCTACTATGCTTGGTGAAAGTTTGCCAAACAACGTATGGGAAAGAAGGGAAATAACAACTACAACCAAACGCATAGTTTACCAGTCATCAGTAGTATTATCACTCATTTATACCTGTGAAATATGGACAATATATGCCAGACACGCTAGAAGACTCATCCACTTCCACCTAAGCTGTCGTTGTAAGATACATTGGTGGGATAAAATACCAGACAGTGAAGTACTAATTAAATCTAAGTCTGTAAGCATATTTGCAATGTTGATGAAGGCGCAGACACGCTGGGCAGAACACATGGTCGTATGAAAGATCATCGTCTGCCAAAAATGTTGTTATATTGAGAACTCCAGACTGGCTCCCACAAGGCCGGAGAACAGAAAAAGCGTCATAAAGACAGTCGTAAGACATCACTGACCCATTTCAAAATAGACATAAATTCATGAGAGAGTCTTGCACATGACAGATTTGATTGACTTCGCCGCATCAAAGGTGGTGCAGCAGCTGCTGAGAACTTCCGACATCAAGCTGCGCAACAATAACGCGCTAGACGAAAGGCAAGAGCTGCTCACGGTCCAATAGACGCTTTTTAGACATGCAAAGAGTGTGGCAGACAATTCCATGCATGGAAAGGAGTTATTAGTCACAGTCGGACACACCGAAGAAAACATCATTATCTTCATCAACATCCCAGGTGAGCTGAATGGTCACCGTCGATTCCGACGGACGAACAACTACGTTTGTAAGAATTTTGCGAACAATCCTGATTAATCTAGGTTTAATATAGGTCGGTACACAACAAAATTTACCCAAGTAATTGCAACAGTGATACGTATTTGATTGATGACTTACAGCATGGATCAAATAGTTGAAGCTTGGAAATCGTGTAATGAAACTTTATTAATCACTGGAAACACATTCATAATAACACACATCACTCGCAACCCAACATTTCGTTGGCTGTAGTGATTTTTAGACAAGACTTAACTATCAGTACCCAGCCTCATGAAATAGATACCAATTCTTTATGGGGAAAGAACATGCGGCGGACGCTATGCTGACTACATAATTCATAGTTATGCCTAGTTGGTCAATAAAAAGGGTCTAAAACCATATTCCCAAAAATGCCGTAATTTTATTTAGAATATATAAGTCTTACTTGTAGCAGGTTGCCAATGTTTTATGAAAGGTCGGCATGCACAGTTGCCTGTGGAAATTAAAATATTGCATATTTGCCGTTCCAGATGCTCTTAGTACCTCTCCTCCACACTACTGTACAGTTATCAGATAACTTTGTGCCACACTGCCAGACAGTCATTTGATTTCTTTGTACCTCTCGGCACACTGCCCGACAGTTGTATGATATATATGTACCTCTCCGCCACACTGTCGGACAGTTATATTATATCTGTGTATGTCGTGGCGAGACTGTCGAATAGTTATCTGATATCCCAAGTATCTCTATCAATATTGATGTCACGTGGAAGTCAAATACATTTTCATATGTTTATGCGGATGTAGCTTAACATTACATAGAACTAGAGAAATGTAGATTCCCTCGGTATATATATTATATTACCACGTTATTGATTGCCTCGGTAGATCTATTATATTACCACGTTATTGATTGCCTCGGTATATCTATTATATTACCACGTTATTGATTCCCTCAGTAGATCTATTATATTACCACGTTATTGATTCCCTCAGTAGATCTATTATATTACCACGTTATTGATTCCCTCAGTAGATCTATTATATTACCACGTTATTGATTCCCTCAGTAGATCTATTATATTACCACGTTATTGATTCCCTCGGTAGATCTATTATATTACCACGTTATTGATTCCCTCAGTAGATCTATTATATTACCACGTTATTGATTCCCTCAGTAGATCTATTATATTACCACGTTATTGATTGCCTCGGTAGATCTATTATATTACCACGTTATTGATTGCCTCGGTAGATCTATTATATTACCACGTTATTGATTCCCTCAGTAGATCTATTATATTACCACACTGTTGACTTACTGTGTAGCTCTATTATACTACCAAATTACTAATTGCGTTCCTTTCAAGCAAATCTTTAATATGTTTACACTTCGCAGTTACTAAAGCAGCTTCTGTGATAAATTATGCATGCCATTCTAAAGCAGCTTATCAAGACATTTTGGGTGATACATGCAATTGATTTAAAGTGACTACAGTAAAACCCTGCTGAAGCAAAGTTTCTATTAAGGGGAAATTTGTCAACATAATTATATTCCAGTCTGTTATTGTGTAGCTAAAAACATGTTTAATTCGCCCTTAGCGGAGACACCAAAAGCGGGAAACATTACAGTCACGGTTTTGTAAGGGACAAGTTACTGCCCGTATTAAAAAAGAAAATGACTAGTAGGATTTTACAAAACTACACGGACGAAGTTTCTTTCAGCAACTGCAATGTTAAAAACTACACGGACGACGTTTCTGTCAACAACTGCAATGTTAAAAACTACACGGACGAAGTTTCTGTCAACAACTGCAATGTTAAAAACTACACGGACGAAGTTTCTGTCAACAACTGCAATGTTAAAAACTACACGGTCGAAGTTTCTTTCAACAACTGCAATGTTAAAAACTACACGGTCGAAGTTTCTTTCAACAACTGCAATGTTAAAAACTACACGGACGAAGTTTCTTTCAACAACTGCAATGTTAAAAACTACACAGACGAAGTTTCTTTCACCAACTGCAATGTTAAAAACTACACGGATGAAGTTTCTTTCAACAACTGCAATGTTAAAAACTACATTAAGGCAGACCAAGACATGGGAACTCAAACATACACCGGACATGGATGATTTAGTTGAAAATTTTGCAGAAAAGCGAAAAGTTGAAGCGGACAAGACATAGGAAGAAATAAGAAGAAAATATAATTGTGTTGCAAGAAGAAAAGTAAAGTTTGATGACTAATCAATATCAAAAGTTTCAATGAACTACAACAGAGTGACAGACAAATAATGGAGGGCATGGCACCTGCGAGAGGAGAAAAGGCAGACCAAGAAGACGATGGAATGACGACATTCAAGATAATATGAATACGTCGTTGGAAAATGCAAACCGCATTGCCCAAGACAGAAAAAGGTTCAGGGAGTTCATTGGGAAGACAACGTTCTGGAGAGAATACGTCACATGACACACAAGAGTGATTCAGATAATGTTTAGTGTAATTTATTCCTGGGTATGAAAGAAAGATCGGAGAAAGCTCCCCACTGCACATAGGAAGTAAGAGCTAATCGCTCGCAATTCCTGAGGTTTGAGAAGAAGTGTGATTTATTGGGTCTGTGTAGAAAATCAGTCAGACAATAGTCTACTGTGTGCAGAAAACTCATCTAGACTGCTGGAAAAAAATTTAGAAAAAAATTATTTGATGGGATTAGTGTAATGTTTTCTATATTCTCAATTATATTGTGAATAAGTAGGTACGGATTTTATTTGATCTATCTAAGTTACATTTATGTGTTTGTACCAGAGTTTCCCAACAGTTCATTCACCACATGAGGCAATTTCATTGTTCAGGGGGACAATTCGAATAAAATGGTTTAGGGAATAATTCAATTTTTGAATATAAAAATTAAAAAATATGTATATGTTACATAGACATTATAATTTTAGAAAGACTTAGGTGGGGCATCATAATTTTAGAAAGACTTAGGTGGGGCATCATAATTTTAGAAAGACTTAGGTGGGGCATCATAATTTTAGAAAGACTTAGGCGGGGCATCATAATTTTAGAAAGACAGGTGGGGCATCATAATTTTAGAAAGACTTAGGTGGGGAGTGATAAAAAAAGGGTTGGGAAACACTGGTCTAGAAAAAAAAATATAGCACCTTTATTCAACGGAAACCTAATTTAGTGAACAGATTTTCCTGTCTCTTGTGGTTCCAGTTAACATAAGTATTATTGTATACACACTCGCCCCCCCCCCCAACTTCTGGGAAATAATCACACGCTATCACAGTCAAACTCTAAACTGCGACAGATCGAAATCAGTTCTGCGAACTAGCAGAAGTTAAAAACGATCGCAAAGAGCCATAAATCACAGATAAATGATATTTGTATGCACACACATAAGTACAATCGTGTGCACACAGACAGAATAGATTTTAAATTCACAAGTTCAACATTCAAATTTTGAGAATAATGAAGAGTTGTTAAACAATGATACAGAAGAAATTATTTGGCCAGATATGTGTTCGTGTGAGTACCTAGAGGCCTAGAGCCAATGGAGGCTAAGAAAATAGTCTACGTTTTTGAGAGAAAGTCTGAAGATCAACTTAGTCATTCTTCCTTCTCCAAGGCATCGTTTTAGCGTTGTGGACGGAATCGTGGCGGTAGGGGTAAATAATCGATAGGTTAAAAAAACGAAGGCGCTAAATTGTGTTCCTTAATGATTTGACCTTAACGATGTTATGTATCAATATCTGGTGTCTTGCGACTTTTCAAACTTATGTATTCCATTTCTTTAAATGACTATTATGATTCTTACTCTATTGTCGTTTCGTCTTCCAGCCTTGTTCATTCAGTTCTTATTTGACAGCTTATTATTTATTTTCTGTCGACATACTTCCTTTCATTCCTATATTCTGAACTCCCTCCGTTCTCGAGTAACACTGTTTTCTGCTTGTTATTTGCATTGGCGGGCTAGATCAACAGATAGTCATAGAAGAAAGATTTTTAAAAATTTCAACATAATGTCCACTGTAAAGGAAAGTACTTCATATGCTATTGGATAGGAAGGCATGCTGATAAGAGCGGCAATTTGTTTAGGTCAATCCGTCAATGTGTGCATGTCTTTTGTTCTTTACAGTATCATCATCATCAGGTGCCATGCCGGCTGGCGTATGCGATCATGGCTCTCCACAGCTCTCTGTCCACAGTATTATGTATCAAGGTCGTTGTTGTTTCCGAGCTGTGCCAAACTGTCTAATATTTTCTCACGCTGTCGCCCTCTGTCTCTGCTGCCTTCAATCTTGCCTGTTGTAACTAAGTTCTTCAAACCTGCCTGTCTCATGAAGTGGCCAAAAATGAAGATTGTCTTTTTCTTATATTTTTATTAAGGTCTGTTTCGCATTTGACTCTTTCAACACTTCCACATTAGTTTTTCTGGCAGTCCATGGTATTCTCAGCATCTTCTATAGAACCACATCTCTATTGTTTCTAATTTCCCACTTTCCAGTTTGTTTATTGTCCAAGACTCGCATCCATATGTTAGTTTAGGAGTTAACGCTGTTTATTTCACATATCTATTTGTTCATTTGGTTTGCATATTTGTAAATTTCGTCATTTCTCTTTTCGTCGATTGGTTAATGTTGGAGAATTAGTTTAGAATATGGAAAACGTTTCTGAAGATTTGAAAAAAAAAGAATTACTGACTAACTAGTTAAGAGATTAGATAGGGATTTAGCAATGCGCTTCTCCAGAATAGTCCTGAGCGCATCATTATTCGATCCAATATGTGTAATGATGATTGCTGATCCAGCCATGCTGGGAAGTCTGTGGATTTTCGACCCACCCAGGTCGAGCAAGATAATAACTATGATACCACCAGGACACCAGGAAGGTAGGTTTCTACCTAAGCAATGCTCTGAGTCATGACAGCCAAGATATTGTTCACTGTGCTCATTCCACGCTACCAATTGCCTACTTGTTACACCAGACTTCTCTATGTTTCCAGACATGCAACCGAGTGTTCAATGCAAAAGGCTTGTCATGTCTTGCGTTACTGCGGCTTTACGATGATGCTCACCCGTTGGAAAAACAGTGCAGTCAATTCCTTCTCCCCAGTGTTGCATAGTGCATCTCTTGCTCCTTCACAACCACAGTGGGTGCATCCATATATACCAATATATACCAATATATCGGTTCACAATAAATCAGCCATTAAAACATTAAAGTGTTTCTATGTGGTAGAGGATTGACCATAGAACACGAGAAAAGTCTTGGACGTTAAGGACATTTGACGACCAAATTATTCGAGTAGTCAAGTAATAAATAGTTTAGTGTATGAAACCAGTTAGCATTGTTTTTAAAAACGCAAAATGGAAAAACAAAGGAAAAGCATAATGGTATAGACGAGGTGTGATACAAAGCTTCCATAAGAGATCCTCAAAATAACGACGTGTTATCTACTAAGGTTTTCTGTTGCATGGTTGTTAGTCTAGTCTGCCGTTGGCCTACAGATGTACCCGCATGCGTAATGTTTGCTTATGGGACTGACCATTGTTTCCTCTACGTATGCGTGGTCAGGCAATGTAAAACAATGTAGAAGTCTATTTTCTACATTTTTTAGTGTAGAGAGAAATAATTGGGTTGGTGAGAAGATCTGTACAACGATACATAAAGAAAAATTTGAGTTTTGTTGCTAGCTCGAAAGTACTGTTTGTTGTTGGGAGAGGGGTGAATATTGCGATGAGGAACTGACGAGAGCTGGAGAAATGTCTTGAAGTAGAGAATTAAGAAATGAATTAAATATTGGAGTTACATGATGGGAGGTTTGAAGTATAGTTGGTAAATGGCTTCGAGGTGTTGAAAAGTTTGAAATGCAGTTTGTAAATGGCTTTAACAAAGCTGTGAAACATAGCGAATAAATGGCTTCGACATAACTGTAAAATATAGCCGATAAATGGCTTCGACATAGTTTTTTGAAGGTTTGAAACATAATTGGTAAATGGTTTCTATTTAGCTGTTGGAAGATTTTAAATGTAGAAAATATGTACAGAGTGAACGTAGAAAGATTTCTGTCAAAGAAAAGATGGATCAATGGGAGGAAAGGCGACGGAGAGACAGACAGATAGGCAGGCACACAGCTACATAGAAAGTTAGTTTGTAGAGGTGGCAAGTTGGAAAGAAACAGTTAATGGAAATGTTTGATTGAGAATGAATAAAATTGATTATCAAAGAAGCAATTGCAGTTATAAGGATATTGATTAACGATTTAGAATCCCATTAAAGATTTTTAGAAAAATGAGAAGTGGTATAAGATTTGAACTATATTATTGAAATATATGCATATATTTTGCATATGATAATGATGTTGAGAATATTTTTTAAAAATTCAGAAAATGTAAAAGTTTTCAAAATAGGTTTTTTTCTTAACTGACTGACACATGTCATAAAGAAATCACGTGACTGAGAGTGCCAATTAAAAATAACTATCAAATCAATACAGTAGATCTGTAAGCATGAATTTGATCTAAATCTGTTCAATTTTATCCTAGTATTTCCATGAATTTGATCTAAATCTGTTCAATTTTATTCTAGTATGCCCACGAATTTGATCTAAATCTGTTCAATTTTATCCTAGTACGTCCATGAATTTGTTCTAAATCTGTTCAATTTTATCCTAGTACGTCCATGAATTTGATCTAAATCTGTTCAATTTTATCCGAGTACGTCCATGAATTTGATCTAAATCTGTTCAATTTTATCCTAGTACGTCCATGAATTTGATCTAAATCAGTTCAATTTTATCCTAGTATGTCCATGAATTTGATCTAAATCTGTTCAATTTTATCCTAGTACGTCCATGAATTTGATCTAAATCAGTTCAATTTTATCCTAGTATGTCCATGAATTTGATCTAAATCTGTTCAATTTTATCCTAGTACGTCCATGAATTTGATCTAAATCTGTTCAATTTTATCCTAGTACGAGTATGTCCATGAATTTGATCTAAGTCTGTCATTTTTACACTAGTATATCAAATATTGTTCAACTTTGTTTTTGTTTTTTCACCAGAATTTTTCATGTATTTATTTTGGCTTTAATTTAATTTGAATCTGATAACCCTGCCCGAATTCCCGAGTGAGAATATTGTTGGTGTGTTACCATAGCTACTAAAATGTTGAGGGCAGTTATATATCTAGCAGAGAAGCAAATAACATACTCAAGGTAACATCCAGAAATCTGACTCACCAGAAGATCTAATTAAACTTTGGACCTGGCGAGCTGTAAGTAACAAGATTGGACGTGAGGGCGCCAGTAATGCACACATAACATGCCGATTTTCTATTCTAGTTCTCTCTATCATGTCACGAGAAGACAGTCTTGAAACTGGAGAAGCTGTAAAGTGCAAGCTACAACACGGCCGTCATTCAGCGAGATCAGTCAATTTTCCTAATGGCATTTCTTTAAGAAAGTAAAAAAAAAAAAAAAAGAAATAGATAATGTGCATAAATCTGTTAGACCCTAAGAGTCTTTAACACCTCCATCAATTCTTATTGCGCATAGCAGAACTGACAATGCACACGTCTATACATCTTTTAGTTCGAAACGTAGCATAGTCCTCAATAAAACTTGTCCATCTTGTTCTATCTGTTTGCAATTACCCCCGCTCTTTCAATAGTATGCCCAGTCTTTCAATCTCTGCATCTAATTATTTCCTCCAAGTATTTCTTGGTATTCCTTTTTTCTTCTTTATTGTTAGTTCTAGAACAATGTCTATCTTGGGAGCCGCGTTATCGCAGTGGTTAACACACTGGCTTCACATGAGTGGTCCTGGGTTCATTCCCCAGTTGAGGCGGAAAAATTTTTTTAGATCGCAACGGCTCCCGGGTCGACCCAGCCTTAAATGGGTACCAAATTAATCCGGGAAGTAAAGACTGCGAGGGAGAGGAGATGGCTACCGCCCTCATTTGCAGAGCCTCTGAAATGTGAGATCGCTAACATCTCACACCCATACGGTATTAATAAATGCTATGGGTTACTTTACTTTATTCTCTTACAATGCTTTCCGTTGAACTTCTTAGTATATGTCTATCCATCTCCAGCGCGATTCCTCAGTTCTTCCTCTACTGGAATTTGTTTAGTATTTTACATGAGGCAGACAGAGATAACATCGGAGGAAAACATCACGAGATGAACAGGCTACAGTCTAGCAGAGTACACCATCAAAGCAAGAAGCGACAAAGTAAGTTAGTTATAACAGGGAACCTTTGTTATGGAGACGACACTTGAAGACGATGATGAATTCCTCATTGGTAGTGGTATTATCATATGATTTCAAACCTTCTATTCTATGAAGGCATTTATTGATGAAGAAATAACAATACACAAATACACACAAACAAGATAGTTTAGTTTAATTTAGTTGTTCGTCCATCTCAATTGATGACAACCATTTGTTACATCGACTTTTGAAATTTAGTTACGTTATGTTCTTGATTATAAGTTTCTAGATGATAATAAGCCCTATTCTGGCAGCAAATGTCATTGGACATGTCGGGCATGGGATGAGCACTGTAAATGGTTTTTGGTATACCAGTGATTGTTTAGCTACTCTCTGCTGTTCAGATGCTGCATTTGTCCTCTTTTCACACGATTCTGCGCCTTCTTTTTGACTGTAGATCACCATGTAGTTCTATTGTGTGAAATGTATTCTCATGTATCATGGTCTATTTCAGTAAGGCCTTTAACGAGTTTTTGTAGCGCTTCTTCTGGTCATTTTGAGATATGACAGACACGCACGTTTTCACATCGACACATCACGACCAAATAGTCATAAGAAACACTAAATATGTACACTGAAGTTTATCAACACATTCAAAATCACATATGCGAAACACGATACACGATATATATATATGATTGCTGCATATCATGTACGCATTGCTTTACAATTGTAAACAAAATACGTAAATCACCTTAAATATGTATGTCTCTATAGAAACTGTGTAAACTTCTTTGTTTTGGGCATGCAACGAGACACGACTAATTTTCTAAAATTATTTTCCAGGGAGCAGTCGAGTGTGAAAGGAGAAGAGGTGGTAGAGGTAAATTCTGGATTGATAACATCAAGGAATTATCTGGGCATGATTTTTCTACACTCCTCCGAATGGTTGAGGCCACAGGTGTTTAGAAATATTTTTTTGCTGATGGCTCCAGTGTGGCACCCGTACGACCCTGACGAGATATTGGTCTACTTGTTATTACATACGCATAGTTGCCAATAAAATATAAGCAGAACGGCGTCCAATGTATCTTGACATGTTTAGAAGACGATTATAAGACAATCTCACAAAGCCCTCTGTCACAGAAACCGACATTAATATATACATAAGAGCTGTAGCTACGTCTTCGGTACGGGTGGGGGTGTTTACTTAAAATAGACAGGCTGTTTGTCCGATTTGAGGTACCGTTTGTTTTCGCGGGATATTTGTATGACCATTGTTTGAGATCTATGAAAAAAGGGTGTGTGTATGGGTGGCGAAGAGGGTCTTACCGTGTTATATATATAGATATATATAAACAGTTAGATTGCTAATCCACTCTGCTAAACATTTGCTAAGACTTCTGATCTTATATAGAAGCTAGTTGACAGCTGACAGAAGTCCAATATGAAGAGGGCTTGACTCACATTCCTGTTTAGATGCAGATTATTTTAGCACGTTCCGCGAACCTCGGCCCAAGCACGTTGTTTTTAAAAACAAAAAGTGTTGTTATTGATCCATCGTCAGGTCTCCTTCTTTCAAATAGAATGTAGTGCTGCCAGCACGTATCTGTGAGTTGTTTTGTTAGAAATAGTGTCCAGCCATGAACAACTACAGTATAAGACATGTGGACTAAATTAGGAAATATCCTTCTAAAGTGTTACATTTGAAGTTTCCTTGATTTTTATTGGCTGTCGACATAATGTATGCACAAAGTGTGCCAATAAAAATCAAGTAAAAGTTCAAATACGTCTCTTTAGAACGATTATTCCCGATGGGCCAGCAGGACTGTATAGACAAAAGACATGGTCGAGCTGAGAGTAATTTGTGACCAGCAATCAATGTTCGACTACCAGTATAGCGGAGTTCAGATCATAGACTTTATATACATAGATACATAGTATGGTCATAAAAAACTGAGGCGAGCGTTACTAAAAATAGGAAATAATTTTTACAGACACCTTAACAATCATTAACTTACTGTATGGATCATTAAGTCAACTGCAGAAGACCTGCACTTTTTTTAAGAATGGCATTGAGCTGCCGAAAGTATAACTACTGAGCAGCAATTGGATAACGACGACAGCAACAGCAACTTAATCACAGACGGTAAAGTTTGTGTGATAATGAGGAACATACATTGGCAGCAGGGATCTGCGATTAGAGTGGATAGAAAGAATAAGTGAATTTATAGAATATAAAAGAATATCTGTATAGAATATGTATTATCCCATGATCCGTTTACATAAGGAGATAGAAAATAATAAGAAAGACTGAACTCGTATTGAAAACTAACGTCAGATGACAATATCAATAATCTTTAACATGCAGATAACAAAATTTCCTTAGAAGAAATGGTAACAAAGTTACACATTATTCTAGACGGAGAAGCGGTATAAACGAAGATAAAAGATTTTATATTTGAATCCTTATATAATTAATTATCTGCATGACATTCTCTAAGAAATGGGATTGTCAATGAATTACATCAACAAGTTTTTGCCAATTGTTTATCTCCTTCCTCAGCAACTGTCAAGAATTGAAGATATGTCTGATCGTGACCCATCAACAGTATAGAACTCTTGACGGTCTCGATCTGAACGTGTTATTATTTTTTCAGGCTACTTTGTCCACGATCTTCTTGAAACAGACCTGTGTGCAGCGTCACTACATTAGGCCACTCCGACTGTTGTTGCGATTTTCATTAGTTATGTATTTATAATTGTCTACTCATACTTTCGTTTCATAGTACATACTCTGGTCAGCCGAACAATGGTATGACCAAATAGTAACGCAAAATGAGGTAAACAGGTTACTAAAACACTTACCTAGCCTATTAATAAAAATATATTTAAAAAAGTATATATAAAAAAACATACAATAAAACTAAAAAGGACAATTCTCCACGTATCGGCTCAAATTGAACCTTTTTCAAGAGACAAACAACAGAAAACGACAAAATAAAAAACAAAATAGATGTCTATATTTCATCAAGCCCCGTCTCCATAGCGCAGGGATGGCAACGCATCTAGTAAAAGAGAAAATGCGTGCATTCATTATAAACAAACCGAAAGTGGGAAATTAGAGACACTATAGATGAGTGCAAGAATAATAAAAGAAAAAGATAAGAAAAATACCCCTTTTGTCACTTTATCAGACAGGCAGGTTTTAAGAACATAGTCACAACAGGCAAGACTGAAGGGAACAGAGACAGATGGGGACGTGAGAAAATATTCATGTGACAACCTAGCAAGGCTTGGAAACAACGATCCTGATAACAATACTGTGAACAGAGAACCATGGTCACCTACGCCAACAAGAATGGCATATGACAATGATAGATAAGTAATGATGAGGCTGTGTGGTGGTGGGGTGAGTGGGTTTGGGGAAGGAAGGATACAAGAAGAATAAACATTTGAAAACGCATGGAATGAATGTGAAACCAAATATAGACATAAACATATATATAAAACCAAACCTAAACATACATAGAAATGTATACACACACCAAGAGTCAAGAAATAAACACATAACAAGATGGACACAGATGTGTGAAGGATACCCACACAAAATGCACAGGCATGTAAATGTATCCACACACAGGAAAGGGCTCACACCAGAATAGGTATACACATTGACACAGAATGGAGATACATGCATTAACATAAACAAGCGCTCACATAAATACATATATATATATGTATACATAAATATGAACATTCATGCACATAAACACTTTCTCACATAAATAATAACATGAACATTCGTACACATAGAAACATATACATATATTAATGTTAATATATTAATATTAATTAATTAACATATATTAATGTGACCGTAGTCTCAAGTGCTTACTTGTGTCTGCTTTCTTACTAGTTTTATGAGTGTGTTTCGAGAGATTCAGTGGAGCCATATATGCCGTCAGTGGCTGGATTTAATTACAAAGTTTGTGGCACATCTCTAAATAATTGAGGAGAGGGAATTTTAGGGGTCCAACCTTATAAATTAAGAATACCAAACCTTATAAATTCAGAATACCAAACCTTATAAATTAAGAATACGATCTTTAGTGCTAGAAACGTAGCCAAAAGGTGGATAAGTCCCTCCTTCCCTTAAACGATTTTCTGCGAGAAAGTCATCAAAAAGAAATAAAATAAACTTGTGATGAAAATAGGCGAAATACCTATTTTAACGGTAACCCTCCTCCTCCACGGAAGACGTATGTACGGCCCCTCGGCTGTGCTGAAGAGATTTACTTTCATTTTTTAATCTAGATAAGTGGGCGTTAAAGATCAGACAGTTTTGTCACAGTGAGTAGTGGTAGTTCAATGGATCGTGCTGATATTTTAAATGCAATCTGGTAGTTAGGACAGTTGGATGAGTGTGGCGTATATTTCTTCTTTTGTGTTTATGGTTAGAATGCAGGACATGGGAGTGAAGCCTAGTGTTGCAAGAAACGAACGGCACAAAGGAATAACATAGAGTTATCAACCAACACAGAACAGGAACAGTCTGTTACTAAATGCTGAAGTACTTAGTGAATATTACATCATAGCACCTGTTGACGTTCCTAGGTATCATGATGATGATATGTTGTCTAACTAATTAACTAACTGACTGAATGATTGATTGACTGATTGTTTGACTGGATAACTGACTGATTGTATGACTGACTAACTGGCTAATTTAGTAACTAATTAACATACTAATTAGATAACTAGGAACGTATATGAATATGTTCTCCTGATCATACTGGAGTTGATTTTAATGAGAGAGATGGCTTCAAGAGTGTCAAGGCAAATGACAATGTACAAAGCGATATTTTGAAAAACATAAATGAATCTTTTGGACACGATCACCTTGGTGGATGAGATTATTATTAAGACACTGAAGTAGTTTGTAATTACTCGAAGAAATTGTAGAGGAAGAGCATTTATGGGGTAAATGAGGAAGTCCTACAATCAATAGATTACGGAAACTATCTGCCCTTCGCCATGTTCTGATGCCCGGAGTGTATTACAGTCGGTGCAAAAAATTACTTATTACTCTTCGGGAGGTCTGACATTAGTGGCTTTCCTCTCGGTTAGTATCTGACAAACATACGGACGATTTATACAGTAAGTTGCATCAATAAGTTGTAGTCTTCACAACATTTGTCCTGATATCTCCACATAAAACTAGTTTTGAATGTGCCCACAGTGGACAAAAACGACGCCCTTCGGTTATATACTCATTTTGTGTAAATGTCAGTTGGGAATTAATGTCATCAAGTATGTAATGTAATGTCATCTAGGTACACGTGACTCAATTAGTCTGGCTAGCAGCCATCATGAAACGTAATAAATTACAGAACTTTACAAGCATGCAATCATTAAGAAATGTTTTTTTTTAAAAACTCTTTCCTAATTGTTTGTTTTTCAGTTGAATGCTGGGAGGTTTTTTTTATTGTCAGTGGAAATAAAGGCCGCTTTGTCGTAGTAGTTGTCACGATAAATACAGGGTTTTTTCTTCTTTATTTTACCACCCCCCCCCCTCCCAAAAAAAAACAAAAAAAAAAACCAGGGACCAAAAAAGAAAAAAGCCTCAACTGTAGTTTTAACGTTTTAAAACATTTCAGCATTAATATGTACTGGGTGGGAGGTCTTCCACACTCGGATGTCTATCTCCACCTACAGGGTACATTACTGACTGGGAATTCTTTCACACTGTTATGTCTTCCTTCCCCTACAGGGTAAATTGCTGGCTGGGAGATCTTTCACAATCGGATATCTGCCTCCGTCTACAGGGTACATTAGTGACTGCAAGATCTTTTGCAATCGGATATCTTCCTCCATCTACTGGTTACATTTTGTTCTCACCTCCCACCCTCATAGCTCAGCTATCTGTCATGTCCTATTCTGACACCTTCCTATTCTTCCGTCGGATTCTAAGGCATGCAGATGTGTTCTGAGACTCCCACTCTGGGTGCTTACAGACGTGACAAGAACCTCATGGATATTTTGATCCGGAGTTACTAATTTATCATTGAACTGATTCAACAATGTAATCTAAAGGTAATATAAAAATATGAAAAAATGCGGCCACTACATAACCAGAAAAAAATACTTCTATGTAAGACCCTCATATTAATGCGAACCGTCATATTTGCTACTTGGTGTGCACAATAAAAACAATAAATAAAATGCATAACGTTAAGATCTCAACGCTGTAGTTACGACTAATGTATCACATATCAAGGAGAATAGCCATAACATAAAGACATATTGCGTTTCTTCAAAAGTATGGCACGCATATAAATGGATACGATTATATTTTTCTAGATGGTTTTAGAAATAGAATTATCAAGTGTGTAGAAGGAAGAAAATTAGGGACAGCTATAACTACCAGTATACCTCGGAGGTTGATGATGTTCGTTGAATCACGACTTACATTATTTGTGAAATTTTAAAAGTTATAATATAACTATATTTGTTTCACATCCGCGGTTGAAGAAAGCGTTCCTCAACTTAAGGTGTTTCAAATTAAATGATAATGACAGCTAAGACTATTTTCAACAATATTCGTCATAAATTGAGCTAAATCCCAATCATCATCATCAAATGCCGTCTCCGCAACGAAGGTTGGCTGCAACGTATCTCCAACATCTCCTGTCTCTTGTCTTGGTGGTGCACTCTGCTAGACTGTAACCTGTCCATCGTGTAATGTTACTCTCCCACTTGTATCTCTGCCTACCTCTTGCTCGCTTCCCTTTGACTTTACCCTCAAGTAAGGTCTTCAATATAGTGTCATGTCTTTTAATGTGTCCAAAGTATTTTATTTGCCTGATCTTTATTTCTCTTAGTAGTTCTTTCTTCATATTAAGTGTCTTTAGCACCTCTTTATTTGTTTTCTTCTCTTTCCATGATGTTCTCCCTATTCTTCTATATACCCACATCTCAAAGGCATCAATTTTGACTTCTAATTGTTTATTTAGTGTCCATGTTTCTGAGCCATACATTAATATGGAATAGATGTAGCATTTTATAATTCTCATTTTTAACTTGTTTGTAATTTGTTTTAAAATCCCAAACAACAAGTTAATTCTTCTTTTTTGTTCGTTTCCCTTGTATGATGACAATCGAAGCCTGGACTTCGAGTTCAGTTTGCAAAGAATATGGTACACTGTTTTCTTTCCAGGCATGTCGTAATGTCGTGAGGTGACTAAGGAAAGTCGGGGGATATACTGACAACCTGTCGCCTGTGATAGAAGCATAATTGTCTCTGCTTGTCATATCTAGATTTCTTACTTTTTTCTTGTCAAATGATTCCCATGGATGACAAAGCGATGCAGACAAGCAGCCATCAGTTTTGTTTTGTTTTGGCAGACTCCTTGATGTTCGGGAAATGAAAGATGTACTTTCACATTTTGGTTCAACAGATGTGATAGAAAAATGATGAACTGGTTAGCCCAGAAATGTGAGCAACACTCCTGAAAGGTTGTGATGTTCCTGGAATAATACTGTACTGGAATGTCTCTTTTCGGATAATAAACATGCATCTATAAACGCACCTAACACAAACGTGCGTTCGAAATAACATACATATAAACGTTCGAAACCTCAAACCTATAAACGCTAGAAACAACAAACCTATAAACGTTCGAAACAACAAACCTATAAACGTTCGAAACAACAGACCTATAAACATACGAAACAACAAACCTATAAACGTTCGAAACAAGAAACCTATCAGTGTTCGAGTGTCACCTCTGTTACTCGTTGAGGGATACATGTATTTTTTACAGTTTTCCATTCTTTGCTCCTCTCTCGGGCCGGACAACACAAGGGCGAAACAATCGTCTGCTCTTAGCGAACATTGCCATGATTTATTGCCATCACTGAGCATGCTGCAGTTGTTGACTCCCATCAACTCAGCCATGTGACTTCATTAACTCAACCATGTGCCTTCATTAACTCAGCCATGTGCCTTCATTAACTCAGCCATATACTTTCATTAACTCAGTCATGTGCTTTCATTAACTCAGCAATGTGCTTTCATTAACTCAGCAATGTGCTTTCATTAACTCAGCAATGTGCTTTCATTAACTCAGTCACGTGACTTCATTAACTCAGCCATGTGCTTTAATTAACTCAACCATGTGCCTTCATTAACTCTGGCATGTGCCTTCATTAACTCAGCCATGTGCCTTCATTAACTCAGTCATGTGCTTTCATTAACTCAGTCACGTGACTTCATTAACTCAGCCATGTGATTTAATTAACTCAACCATGTGCCTTCATTAACTCTGGCATGTGCCTTCATTAACTCAGCCATGTGCCTTCATTAACTCAGTCATGTGCTTTCATTAACTCAGTCACATGACTTCATTAACTCAGCCATGTGCCTTCATTAACTCAGCCATGTGATTTCATTAACTCAGCCATGTGATTTCATTAACTCAGTCATGTGCCTTCATTAACTCAGCCATGTGCCTTCATTAACTCAACCATGTGCTTTCATTAACTCAGTCATGTGCTTTCATTAACTCAGTCATGTGCTTTCATTAACTCAGTCATGTGCTTTCATTACATCAGTCATGTGCTTTCAATAACTCAGTCATGTGATTTCATTAACTCAACCATGTGCCTTCATTAACTCAACCATGTGCCTTCATTAACTCAACCATGTGCTTTCATTAACTCAGTCATGTGATTTCATTAACTCAGTCATGTGCTTTCATTAACTCAGTCATGTGCTTTCATTAGCTCAGTCATGTGCCTTCATTAACTCAATCGTGTACTTTCATTAACTCAATCATGTACTTTTAATTAACTCAGTCATGTGCTTTCATTAACTCAGTCATGTGCGTTCATTAAATCAGTCATGTGCTTTCATTAACTCAGTCATTTTCTTTCATTAACTCAGTCATGTGCTTTCATTAAATCAGTCATGTGCTTTCATTAACTCAGTCATTTTCTTTCATTAACTCAGTCATGTGCTTTCATTAAATCAGTCATGTGCTTTCATTAACTCAGTCATGTGCCTTAATTAACTCAGGCATGTGCCTTCAGTAGACTTCACCACAGTTCGGATCATGATGTTGGAGTGTTCAACCTCCATATTCTCCTCTTGCGTATGACCATCGGGAGAGTTGCCATTCTTTGCGTCCTCTCCTGACTCTAGCAATACACTGGAAGGTAACAGAAACAGCATTTGATAGACACCTCGCCCGTGTGTTGCTTGAGTTAAAATGGAAAACAAGGAATAGTTACACTGTTACCTACTATGCATATCGCAATCGGTGAGTAAGGAGATTGGGGGGGGGGTGGAGTTCGTTGTTCCATCCCATAGAGGGTTAGTCACCCAATATCATACTAAAGTCGGATGTGTCAGAATGAACGGCGCAGATATCGCTGTCAAGCATTAACCCAAGACATAGAGTATTCTGTTCTCTGGACTACATCCTACTGACATGCAGGAGTTTGAGAATTAACACAGAAGAACAAGATACCAATTTTACAGATTATAATTAGTCATGTTACCTGCCGGAGATGTCGAGACTACCGTCATTCTTCCCCGCCAGTTTTCTAATATACTCGGAAAAAAGTTAAGCATTTCCATTTTCTCATATTATTCTACTATTCTCAGCGTATCTATTTTCTATTATAATATTTTCTTTTAAGATTATTTTCAGCTAATAGATTCTAATATTGTTTTTTTCTCCTTCTTCGTCTTCTTCTTCTTCTTCTTCTTCTTCTTCTCTCTCTCTCTCTCTTACTATGCAGCTCGTATGAAATAAGACCTCTCATAAGACATATTATGTAGGTACATTGATATTTCATATCTAAGCTTCTTTATAACGATGCACCAAACATAATCATTTGTGAAATGTCCAAGGTGACACTTTAGAAGCACATTCTCCTTCTTCTTCTTTTGCGTTCGTTCTCAAACTCCTGCAGATTAGCAGGATGTTGTCCGGAGAACGGAATGCGTTGTGTCATGGTTTACAGCATTGCTGCGATATCTGCACCTTTCGGCCTGAAACATCCGACTTCAGCTTGGCTTTGGGTCACTAGCCCTATATGGGATGGGAAAGCCAACTCCATCCTATAACCTCCTTAGTCACCTCGTACGACATGCATGGAAGGTAAACAGTGTTGCTGCTCTTTGCTCCCCTTTCGGGCCTCGACAGCACAAGGGCGTGAATTACATAATATCCATACCATTGTTCAAGATTCATATTGTGAGTCCACATCTTGAACGCATGCACGTGTAAGAGGTCACGTTTCGCAATTATAATACTTGAAAAATCGAATCTAGTTATTATCTTCCGCAGGAAACTGGGTACGAAATGTCGATTTTATTGCAAAACACATTGAAGTTACAAATAGTTCCATATCACGAACCGATTACAGTGACAGAAATATGGTTCTCCTGGGTGTGACCTCAACAGCAAAATTATAATATGTGAAAACAACGCAAACCAAGGTTGCGAGATCCCTGGTCCAAGGATAAATGATTAAACAATGCTGAATTTGTGGAGGTTTTTTTATTTTTATTTTTTTTAAATAATAGTTGTACAGATCTTGTGAACGGAGTATGGCACATTTAAGCAATGCGGGCATCCATATATGAGCACTGTCTCCTGAAGTAGATGGCTAAGAGTTTGTTCAGACCGCCTGTTTGTGGTGGCCTGAAAGGGGAACAAATTATAGCAGCCCTGTTTACCTTCCATGCATGTCGTAAGAGGTGACTGAGGAGGTTTTACGGTGAAGTTGACTGCCCCTTATCATATAGCATCAAAGTAACACAGAAGCCATGCAGAGGTCAGACTGAAAGACGTAAATATTGCAATTAAGGTGGAATCTTAATTGATCACATGACAGCTTGATCACATGACAGCTTGATCACATGACAGCTTGATCACATGACAGACTGCAACTAGTGGGTGAAATCAATGTTGGTCATTTGTGATCGTACCACAGAATGAAAAAAACTTGGGGTCTTTGTTACCTTTAATATTTATGGTAGTGCGTCCTAATATAACCTAATTGGACCTTGCTGTCCGCTGGTTGAAAAGCGCGCCTCTCCCAAAGAGAGGTAAACTCATTAACTACTTATTTGTGATCGGTAGTCAGCATTCATTAATTCAAGGCGGCTAAATAGCCACGGTATTCATGTTAATAGGGACTGTCCGTAAATAGCCAAGGGTATTCATGTTAATAGGGGATGCCCAACACGGCTAAATAGTGAAAAGTTTTTACGCTAATAGGGAAGGAGGATATCCATAAATTACATCAAAAATTAAGGGGTAAGGTTCTGACAAAGTTTGACAGTTGTTGGCAATGTGGTGAGAATTGATAAAAGTTGACGTTAACAATACTCTTATTTACACACTACATAAATTATTTTAATGTAAATTATATTAATAAAAATGTGAAATAATAATGTATTTGTTACGTACTTATTCCGCACAACAAGATTTTTAATCTGGGGGAAGGGGATACATTACAAATATAAAATTTAGCAGATAAGGGGGTAATCATTGTCAAGAAATTGTTTACGTGATTTATGGACAATCCCTTAGTTCACATGGTCCAATTATCGTTTGTGAACATATTTCTTACCATAGCCGTTTTTATGTTTGTTTTTTGTTTGTTTTCACTATCCCCAGAATTTCTTTTCTATATGCAAGACGATAATTTCTATATTGATTGCAATACATTCTCATCCATCGGCAGTCTTGGACAGCCCTGGTCGCGTTCTATAAAATTGTTAGCTAGATGGCATGGCATATCTCTTACTAGTGTGCAATACACAGAGATGTTTTTAGTATCTTGGTTATCTGTTAACCATGGGATTCGGAACACTTTACACACCTACCACACCCATTAAGGAAGGAGAATACGATGTTCTTGCACAAGAAGGAAGTAATTTTTGAAGCGAAATGGAGTTTGGGAGAAAGGAAAGAAAAATAAGAGCAATAGTTCTACAGATGATGAAATAACCTCACGGGAATATTGAGTTACTGGAGCACAAAGGGGTAGAAAAGAATAGTGCCACTGTTACCTGCATGTAATGCACATCGTAGGAGGCAACTAAGGCGGTTTTGGTTGGTGGAGTTAGCGGTCCCATCCATAAAGGGTCAGAGTCATCCAGAAGCCATACTGATGTCCAATGTGTCAAGTCGAACGGCGTAGATATCGCAGCCATATTGTAAACTATGACCAATCGTATTACATTCTCCTGATTATATCCTGAAATCTGCTGCGTTTTGAAAACGAACGAAGAAGAGGAAGTAACTCCACTTTCCTATGCCAGATGAAGAAATGTTGCTTCCAGTTTCCGATTAGTATTTCTCTGACATTTTTTAATTGGTACATCTGTCCGGGGTATGTAGTTTTTTGCAAGTCCCAGGTTACTGTTTCAGTATTGAAAAAAATAAGAAGGGGTACACGATTGACTTGTACTAAGCCTGCCCCATATGTTGTGTTTGTTAATTGAGCTGTATGGTCCAATACCACATATGTCCAGAGTGTGGTAGACAATTCCAAGCACGCATATGAATCATTAGTCACAGTCGGGCAGAACGCAGACATAATCATTTTCACCATCATCTCAGTTGAACTGAATGGTCATCGTCGACTTCAACAGAAGACCAACACGGTATTACTAGATGGACATTCTTCTACTCTCGACGCAACTCTGCCGCGACTTACGTGCAGTCTCAAGATTTGCTGCAGATAAATGGTTGATTTCCTCCAGACATGGTCTTCTGTAGGCTTCAGTACAGCGAAGACCACAGTGTAGGAAAAGCAACCTCTAGCCGATCCTCCTAATTTCCTCTTAGAACTCGCATGTCAGATGCCAGTGGTACTGTTCTATTCTACTAACTGGAGTCTTGACAATACACAAGCGATAGTTTAAATATATTTATATGATAATATTTGACAGCCAACATTACCACCAAACACGATGATAAGTACATATTTAAAATGTAACACTGAAATTAACCATGAAACAAATCGTGACAAAAATGATCCCAAACAATGATATTCGAATTCTTCGTCCGTTTAGAAAATGAGATCCATTATGTTATACGAATGGATGAAATCCAGAAATAAAGCTGGATAATTATTTAGACGGGTTTCCAGTTTCAATTTCCATCTTGTTAGGTTAATGCTCCCGATGCAAGCGTGCAACTATAATTGGTGTTCGGTGTTCGCATACGGCTAAATATGTGATTTTTAAAACTAAAAATGAGTTTTCGATGCTCAATTTGGTTCATGTCACGTTAACCGTAATTATAGTCACCGTAAGTAACCAAAATATTCTTCAGAAGCGCACTGCAAGCGGATCCTATATAGCGTTCTACCTCTTGGCAGATGCAGTTGATTATAGGTCATGTGCAGCATATACTTCGTGTCACCAGCTAGCGGAATGCACCACAAAAAAATGGTCGAATAGATCAAGATAGATGGTGTTTTGGACCAATCACGGTCATTTAGATATAAAAGGACGTGATACGGCGTCACGAAAAACAGTCGGTTGTTAACAAATATTGCAAGGGATTCCCTTTACAGTAAATATCGAGTCTTTTTTCCAAAGTGTTCTTCTTCTTCTGCGTTCAGCATCTGTGGTCATGCTATACCGTCAGGCCTGTCGTCAAGACGAAGTCCACAGTCTTCTCCAGGTCAGAGGGGCTGCCCCATAGCTTTTGACTCAAGTCTGTATCTTCTAGCCAAGTCTGCTGTCTCTGCTCTTTGTATGTTGGGCAGTCCTGAAGTATGTGTTCCGGGGTCTGGGTTCCGGATCCACATGGACATTCATCTGTGTATGAGATCCTTAATCGATAAAAGTGACCCAACAGTCTGCAGTGGCCTGTTCTAAGGCGAAATATTGTGGTCTGTTGATATCTTTGGAGGCGATGTATTGCATCATGTTCGTATTCCCCTTCCATTTGTTTCTTCAACTTTGCTGTGTATATGTTGCGGATTATTGTTTTTACTTCTCCGTAAGGCAGTGGGTGTCTGTGTTGCTCCATTTCGCTTCCTGCCTTTGACAGAGCATCCGCGTTCTCATTTCCCATGATTCCACAGTGTGACGGTATCCACTGAAGGGCAATAGCTGTTGATTTTTGGATCTGTCTTAGCTCATGTCTGATGTTGTACAGAAGGCTTTCGTTTCTGTTGCTCTGGATTGATTCCAGTAGGGATCTGCAATCTGTGAATATGGGTATCTTCTTTGGTCTTGGCAGTCCTGGTTCGGTGAAGGCTTTCAGTGCTTGATGGAGTGCAACTGTTTCTGCTCTAAAATTAGAGGAGTATTTCCCGGTTGCCAAAGTGTTCGAGTATTGTAATTTCACACTTGGCTGATGTGACCGATCATTGGTAACTGTGTGTATACTCTGTGTCGCTAGCTAATGAAAGCACAGAAGAAGTTGAATAATACAAGATAAGCCTAAGTGACGCTGTGTTAGGATTAGCACGCAGAATTATCATGCAGACAGACTTCATATACAAACGGCTTATGCATTTTCTAGATATAGTACTGAAAGTCAGACAGGGATGCGTACTTTCACCAAACCTGTTCTCTTTATACAGTGAAAACATAATGCGTGCAATAGTAGATATCCCAGGAATGTCGGTGGGAGGACATAACATAAATAATTTGAGATATGCGGATGACACTGCTCTGATTGCAAAAAGTGAGGAAGACCGTCAAGATTTAATTAATGTAGTAGTCACAGAAAGTAAAGAGTAAGGTCTCTTCCTAAATATCAAGAAAACAGAAGTAATGGTTATTTCAAAGAAAAAAAATACCACACCTTGCAAGATCAAGGTGAATGATATAGTATTAAAACAGGTCCACCAATTAAAATATTTAGGTACAACGATTACAGCAGATTGAAGCAGCTCAACAGAAATAAGGAGTAGAATAGGACAGGCAAAAATAACATTCATAAAAATGAAAAATATATTGTGTAATATGTCCTTGTCATTACAGGTGAGAAAGAGAGTTCTGCAGTGCTATATAACCCCTACACTAACATATGGGTGAGAGTCTTGGACAATAAACAAACTGGAAAGTGGGAAAATGAAGGCAATAGAGATGTGGTTCTATAGAAAAATGCTGAGAATACCATGGACTGCCAGAAAAACCAATGCAGAGATGTTGAAAGAGTCAAATGTGAAATGTTCCTTAATCAATAATATAAGAAAAAGACAATCTTCATTTTATGGTCACTTCATGAGACAGGCAGGTTTGGTGAACATAGTCACAACAGGTAAAATTGAAGGCAACAGAGAAAGAGGGCGACAACGTGATAAAATATTATACTTTTTGACAACCTGGCACGACAGGGAAACAACAACGATCTTGATACATAATACTGTGGACAGAGAGCTGTGGAGAGTCATGATCGCCTATGCCAGCCGGCATGGCACATGATGATGATGATGACGATTACTGAAAGTTTCTTTAAGGACGGGAAATCCTGGTAACGTTTGTTGACAACTGACTGATTTTGTTTCGTTTTAGCATGTTCTTTTGCATATCTATATCTCTGTGAAACAGTGCGAAGAACTATTTAAGGAAAAGATTTCACAAAAACCATATCCTGGTCGACAAGTACACGGATATCGCAGCTGTCAGTTCTCAGCAGGCGACCACTCGTTTCACAGTTATCTTTATGTTTATAAAAACTAAATTAGTCAATAAAGTCAAAAAATAGAACAGACTGCTATGTTCTCCTGCAGGAACACACTCGTAGTTTCTGAGATAAGATTCATCATTGAACATTTCTTTCTATCTCTGTGTATCAGTGTCTCTCCCTCTTAAGTGCAGGCGTGAGTGGTTTAGGATAGTGGATCTCAACCGGGACCACATGCCCTCCTGGCGGCCAGAGTCGTTGTTGGGGAAGGCAAAGAAAAAAAATATATAAATTGGGCGGCATGGACCTGTCTGGAAAGGAGGGGCGGGTCACAGAATAAAACTCGTTGACTATATATAATGAGACTCACGTATTATAATAAACCTCAAAGAATTCTGAAAAAAACGTATTGTAGATCTTTGAGAGGCCACGTAAGATACATGCTTGAGAATCTCTGGCTAAGTTGGAGATGGTGGTTTATATATACATAAAGATAGTCAGGAAACCACCTGACACACTGGAGACGTGTTGGCTGGGGCAGCACAGGGCAAACTTAAGAAAAATGAAAATAGATTTATCACTGCTAATAAACAAATAAACTGGCAGTGAGACAAATGCACAAACGATGTTTGGACTAAAGATTTTCTTCAAAGAACATACATTAGAATTACACAGGGACTGCAAGCATGTGGTGAGATTCTTCATCGTTCTTCAGTCAGATATCAGGTTACAGCACCAATAGCTTCAATGAATTGTGTGATTCGCTTCAGGTCATCCATGGAACCCTTCAAGTCTGGAAGAGGTGCCGTCTCAGTAGGCCATATTTTCTCCCTCTCTTCTTGGTAGAGTTGACAGGCATGAAGAATGTGTTCTGCAGTCTCTGGGCTCAGTCCACAGTTGCACAGGTCTGTCTCACCAATCTTCAGCTTTCGGAACATGTGACTTCTCAGTCTGTTGTGACCAGTTCGTAGTCTGAAAATGATGGTTTGTTCCTTGCGTGGCATTTGGTGGTAGGGGTCATTTGGTTCTGCAGTTGGGTGCATTTGCTTCCACTTTTTCTTATATTCTGCTTTTAACATGGTCTTACTTTCATAGTACGTATTATCATTTTCTATTTGTTCCAGTGATCCCCCTTTCCTTGCCAGGAGATCAGCTTTTTCATTTCCAGGTTTGCACAGTGACCTGGGATCCACTGCAGTACTGTTTCTTTGGTGGTACTGCTGAGGTGTAGTAAGCAGGCCGTAAGTTCATTCATGCTCGTGTTCTTTGGATCTTTCAATGCCTGCAATACTGTTTTTGCATCCGTTAGAAATACTACAATGTGGTGAGATGATAATAGCAGGAAGATGGAAATATAGAAAATGAGAAAGTAATAAGTACAGTGGACATCAACTTCAAAGCCTAGGTGAGGTACAGTGTGTGTTTTCGATATTCACAGTCTTCTTCGTAGCGTTTTAAATATTTCGAGCTAAGTATACTTTTTACCTATTCGAATTCTAATTTCGTTCTAATTTGCTCATCTGTTCTTCCCTTTTCTTCTGAGCTCTTTCCTGCTTCCTTTATTTCCTACATTTATCTTCTATATTTGCTTTGTATATTTATCTTCCATTTCCCCTTACATGTCCCGAACCCAGGATTTGGAATAGTTTCTCTCCAGAATAGTTTTGTGTGTTTATCGTATCTAGCATCTCTTATCCAACATTTCTCCATACTTTTCATTGACAGAAGATACAAAGTGCACACAACGCGGCTAATAATCAATTGTATCAGCCAAGATGAGTGGCACACCTTTTAAATCAGCACGTTGGACTATGGGTGTTGTCCATAAATTATGTCAATATTTTTGCGATATTATTTTAACACCCTCCCTCCACCTTGTCAACAGGCTGTACATAATTCAAGAACCAGGAGGGGACTCCCATGAGAATACTATATTATTATTTTTATATTATTCCAAACAACATTCAAATTCACACAATTTAATTGGCATATAAACATTGTTCTGTTGACGTCAACCGACCTCCCTACCCCTTGTCAAGCACTGCCAATGTTTACTCTTCTCGTATATTAATGTTGTCCTCTTGTATGTTAATGTTGTCCTCTTGTATATTAATGTTGTCCTCTTGTATGTTAATGTTGTCTGCTTGTAAGATAATGTTTTCTTCTTATAAGATAATGTTTTCTTCTTAAAAGTTAAGATTTTCTTCCTTTTCGATAATGGTCTCTTCTTTAAAGATAATGCTGTTTTCTTGAAATTTAATTTATTGTAAGATAATATTCTATTCAGGCACAATAATGATTCCTTCTTGTAAGATAATGATCGCTTTTTTTTAAAGATAATGGTTTCTTCTTTAATGTTAATGTTTTATTCTGACAAGTTAATGTTCACTTCTTGTAAGGTGATGGTTAATTCTTTGAAGTTAATGATCAGTTTTTGTGAGATAATGATCTCTTCTTGAAAGTTAATGTTTTATTCTTTTAAAATAATGATCACTTTTGTAAGATAATGATAACTTTATCTAAGATATTGATATTTTTATGAAAGTTAATATTTTGTACTTTTAAGTTAATAATCACTTTTTGTAAGATAATGATCACTTTTTGTAAGATAATGATCACTTTTTGTAAGATAATGATCACTTTTTGTAAGATAATGATCACTTTTTGTAAGACAATGATATTTTCTTAGAAGATAATGTTTTATTCTTGTACCTAGGTACGTAAACGTTATCTTCGTGTTTATTAGTTAATGTTGTCTTGAGTTCAAATCACCGTTGTTTCTCGGTGTAATCCACAAGCTAGAAATTTGGGGGTTGCGGTAATACTTTCTACATGAATATTAATGTTGTAATGGCATGTGTTAGCGAATGGTGTGTGTTAATGTTCTCTTGTATTTCAATATTTGAATGGAGTTATTAAATTTGACGTTAGCTGACCAGTTTAACAAAACACAAAAGAACCAATTTCCATAAGACATGAATATTAACGAACATCTATTCTGTGCAGTTGTCTGAACGATGTGTTTATTTAATTTGTGGCTTATTCTATTTTAAGTCTCTTCCTTCGCATTTGATATCCTTTTAAAAAACACTGTAGAGTTGCAAATTTGCACTGAAAAAGTTTGCTCAATAATGCAGAAATGGTTATCAAGAGATATAAAAGTCCCACGCAGTCAGTTGTACCATTCATCCATTTTCAGTCAGGTGTATCATTTTAATTACGGCCATGAATTAATTCCTTTGATCTGTTCAGGTAAAAACAATTTCATTTCTCTACCTTTAGTTAGCAGCAAAATAAATATGTTGACAAACTAATTTAGGAGGGATAAAAGAACCCATGAATGAGAGGAGGGAATGAGATAGCTTGTCTTCGGAAAAGAAACGAAAATTAACACTTGTGGTCGTGAATTAAATGAGGAAATTAAATAACAAATTGCATGTTATTTTTTTAAATTATAATATTTCATTATAATCAAAGAAGAAATGTAAGTGCTCATATGTGTTAATGAGTTAGAGGGTACCAATCAGGTTACATTTCCCCGTCCTAAGATTAGTTGTGCATCTTCCAATATGTGCTCCTCCGCTCGAAATCGTTGTCACAATGTAGGTTTTCATGATATTGGGACTGTCTATAAATTACATCTACAATTGTTTTATAATTTTTGACACCCTCCCCCGTAGTCAACAACTGTCAATAATTCAGAGACCACCTGCTTAATTGAATCGAAATACCTCTCCCCCACAACAACAAAATCTTTAATAGAATCTTCAAATTATTTAGAACATTTGTTTCAAAGTTAAGGAAAAGGATCCGTATATAAAATACTATTGTTGACATCAACTTTTGTCAACCCTTCCCCCCCCCCAAAAAAAAAATCACCCTTGTCAACAGCTGTTAAACTTTTATTTTACCCCTCAAACACCCCTCTCCCTCCATTTGTTTTGACGTAATATATTGGCAGCCACTAGGTAGGCATCGATCTACTACGGCGTTAACTGAAACAGGATGTACTGATTTCTGTGATACGGTACCTTAGTCAAATCTGACAAAAGCTGACATACAACTGCACACATTAGACAAAATACAAATAATTATCCTTTATAGGTTTAACAAAATAAAATGTATGTCCTTCATAGATTTCCAAAATAATAATAATAATAGTACGACCCATAACCTGTCAGGGTCGTAGGATTGGCACACTGTATACATCCGCACAAAATGTCCTCCATACAGCAGCTCTGTCCTCAGTCATTCGGAGAAGTGTAGAAAAAGCATGCCCAGACCATCCCTTGATGTGTATCAATCCAGGATTTTCTACCTTCCTCTTTTCCTTCCATCCTCGACTGTTCCTTGCAAAATAATTTGAGAGAGAGTAAATAACAATATATATCGATCAATCAAGTAGCCATGTCAATCGTAGACAATCATGTTTCTCCACAACTCTCTGTCTCTTGTATTAAAGTTCAGTTGGTGATATATTTGTATGCCACAATTGGCAATACCATATCCAGATATTTCTCTTTCGCTTCCTGTATCTCCCCTTGATCTTTCCGGTAGTTCCTAAATGTTCAAGTTTTGATTTTCTCACTACAGACTTAAAAAATCTTGATATCTGCTCTTATGGTGTGCTATAGTTTGTCTTTTTACTTCAAATATCTCTGAGGGCTTCTATATTAGTTTTCTTGGCTGTCATTGGAATTTTCAATATTCTTCTCAAAACCACATCTCAAGTGCCCCCAACTTATTTTGAGATTGTATATTGTACTTTATAATCGCACCGACACAGAGTGTACCACATGTCTGCATTCTCATCCACTCAATAACACAGAGTGTAACACATGTCTGCATTCTCATCCACTCAATAACACAGAGTGTACCACATGTCTGCATTCTCATCCACTCAATAACACAGAGTGTAACACATGTCTGCATACTCATCCACTCAGTAATACAGAGTGTACCACATGTCTGCATTCTCATCCACTTAATGACACAGAGTGCACCACATGTCTGCATTCTCATCCACTCAATGACACAGAAGTAACTCATGTCTGCATTCTCATCCGCCCAATGGAGTGTACACATGCCTGCATTCTCATCCACTCAATGGAGTGTACACATGTCTGCATTCTCATCCACTCAATGGAGTGTACACATGTCTGCATTCTCATCCACTCAATGGAGTATACACATGTCTGCATTCTCAGCCACTCAATGGAGTGTACAAATGTCTGCATTCTCATCCACTCAGTGGAGTGTACGCCCTTCCTGAAATGTAGAGACACTGTGCTGACAAAAACTGCCCCCACCCCCTTTTTTAACAACCAAAAAGAAAGAAATAAATACAATACAGATACCAAGGACATACGCTTCTTTGGTGCACACCAATAGTGAGGTGGCCATCTTTGAACCGTTAATACGACATCACTTTGTTAATCCGAACGCGTGTGACACACACACACATAACACACTTGACATCCTGAGCAACACTATTGACAATTAGAAAATTCACGGAAATTCTTCTAATTTCTGTCTCACTTTTAAGGTTATCATGTGAAGCGTCCACACGTATGCATGTCTGTATATATTAACGTTGTGAATGCCTCGAACAAGAAGTGTATGATTTTGTATGATTCTCAAATAAGGATTTCTACTTGTACACACGATAACAAGAATAATATATAACTTCATCGACGTTATCTCACTCTTTCATGAAATAGAGAGGCGAAAATATATGCCTCTGCGGTTATCAATTATTGCAAATTTTGTGGTGTCCAAATTTTACAGGATATATCTAGCTCTTTCTTAATCTCCTCACCTCTCTTTCTGTCTCCCATAGGTGTGTCCGATTAGCAACATATTGTGTCACTGCCCGGTAAAGATGAGATAATTGAGGTCAAGCTAAGTCACTAGAATGTGGAACTTGCTGTAATAAGTTTAATCATCTCAATAACCCCATTACTAGTAGAACCAGTTGGTGGAGATACTAGTGGAACCAGTTGGTGGAGATACTAGTGGAACCAGTTGGCATAATTTTGGCAAGAATTGTGAGTAAGGGCTATTGATCTAGTTGTGTTTATTTGGTTCATTATATAACTTACAGTTAGTCGTGCACTCTCTCTCTCTCTCTCTCTCTCTCTTTCTCTCTTTCTCTCTTTATCTGATCATGGATTGCGAAATTATTCCACAGTTAATGTTGCTAGTTCGTTCGTTGGTTGGTTGCTGATTCAGCGGTCCATGGGCTCATGCTCTTTTATCCAATGCCATTGTGTGATATATGCATGTGTTTAGGAGCTTCTGTTTTGTTCCATATAATGTGTTCCATTTATCTGGCCCTGGAGGGGTGTACCTACGTAGAACACATGTTTTCAAAGTTTCACTTGAACAAGGCTGACTGTCACTAAGACTAAGGTGTTATGAGGTGCTCACACGAAAACATACACATGACAATACACAAGACATTTTCAACGTTTTTAACTGCTAGGCCTTTCTCAAGAATATACAAAACAAACAGTGAAAAAAATTGAAAACAGTAAAAAAAAACAATGTTACCACCACAGAAGCACTAGATACACTATTATCATGTAAACAATACAAAGTTCAAGGTGACAATGATGTGTGTTGAAGGACCTAACGGTTCGAAAGGTTAAAAATGTTTCATGTATTGTCATTTGTATGTTTTCGTGTTTACACCCCTTAGTCTTAGTAATAGTTCGTCTTGTTCAAGTGATACTGTGAAAAACCTGTGTTCTACGTAAGTACTTTTGTTATTACGTTTCACGCAGTATTACCTTACATTGATTGGTCGTTAGAGTCAACCATCGCTTTCAAGCTAAACTGGAATGATGCTTAAGCTTTACTGTTGCTAATGCATGTGAGTGCCGGAATTTCCTTGTGCACTTTGAACATGCATGGGAGGAGTCTGTGAGACATTGAGCACCTATTGTCGTTCAAATCAGGTCTGTAATGCCATGTGTTCTGTTTTGTGACAATCTCTCCCTGGAGGTTATGCCTACATTTGAAGTGAGTCAGTGATGTCTTAAATGTGTCTTTAAAACGTTTCTTCTGCTCTAGGTTTAGGGAGGACAATCTGGGGTTTTTCATGTAGCAATTTCTTTTTTTTTTTGGCATATGGAGATATCTTTCAGGGGAGGGGGCGCTAAACTGCCAGCCAAGCATGACTCTTCATCGACATTGTGTGCATGCTTACAGATTTGGCTTTCATCAATGCCTCTCTATCTGCTACCTTATCTAAAATACGACGTTGAATACCTTATGGCGGCAGGTTGGGAAGAGCTTGTGTAGGTCTCCTGGCGTGTCTGATGTGCACTCTCCACGTTTCACAGGTATGAAGGGGATTGATAATACTTATGCTTGGTAGAATCTTATAGTTGCTATTTCTTTTCTGTCCCATACAATTCTAAGTATTCTTTTGAACGTGGCAATAGCTAAAGATATTCTGTTGTTTACTTCAGTGTCGATGTTTACAACTTGTGAAAGAGTGCGGCTTATGTAGGTGAAACTATTGACCGCTTAAAGTTCTTCGTTCTTGATTTTTAGATAGGAATTGGAACGTGGATTGTTTGGTGCAGGCTGAAACATGACTTCTGTTTTCTGTGTATTGATGGGGAAGCCAATGTTGTAGAGGAAAACCATTTATGTTGACCTGCATTCTACCTTGAAGACTCAGAACACAATATACAGTCATCCTCATAGAGGCATTTCCTTACTGTGATGTTTCATATCTTAGTTTTCTCTTGCAAATACAGAAAAGTTTGCCATCTGCACATCTGGAAGTACCCATGGTAAACATTATACAATACGAGTCCAGAACAAACTGAGTCTTATTGAGTAAGTATATGTTTGTTTCTTGATGAGAATTTCGAAGTAACAAACGTTTTATATGTGATTGATAAGTGGTTGTTTGATTAATATTAAAGTAATCTATTAGGAAAATAATAAAATAAAATTGTATAATTCAAGAACCAGAAAAATAACGATTTTTAAAACTCACATAAAGAAATAAAACGACAGCCCAGCATACCAAGCATGGGTACACACCACTGTTGTACACATTCTCAATTCTGTACAGCTTAGATGACATTCTGTACACATTCTTAATTATGTACAGCATGGATGAGCACTACTTCTGTACACATTATTCATTCTGTATAGCATGAATTAACACCACTTCTGTATACATTCTTCATTATGTACATCCTGGGTACTCACCACTGCTGTACACATTCTTCATTCTGTACACGTCTCAAGAGTTCATATTCTGTATCAAATGGTTACGTTATCAAACAACCTAAATGCATAGGTCCCTTCTCCCTTGGCCTTCTCTTCACAGCACAAATGATATAAGCTGGTATATATATATATATATATATATATATATATATATATATATATATATATATATATATATATATATATATATATATATATATATATATATATATATATATATATATATATATAAATAACCAATTTACTCTTGAGAATGTCAATTACAACGAAATAATAATAATGAATGGCTAAGGTAAATATTCACTCTAAGGTAGACATTCAATCTAAGGTTAACATTCACTCTAAGGTAGACATTCAATCTAAGGTTAACATTCTACCTAAGGTAGACATTGAATCTAAGGTTAACATTCAATCTAAGTGAGACATTCAACCTAAGGTAGACATTCAATCTAAGGTAGACATTCAATCTAAGGTTAACATTCAATCTAAGGTAGACATTCAACCTAAGGTAGCCATTCAATCTAAGGTAGACTTTCAATCTAAGGTTAACATTCAATCTCAGGTAGACACTCAACCTAAGGTAGACATTCAATCTATGGTAGACATTCAATCTAAGGTTAACATTCAATCTAAGGTAGACATTCAATCTAAGGTTAACATTCAATCTAAGGTAGACATTCAATCTAAGGTTAACATTCAATCTAAGGTAGACATTCAATCTAAGGTTAACATTCAATCTAAGGTAGACATTCAATCAAAGGTAGACATTCAATCTAAGGTTAACATTCAATCTAAGGTAGACATTCAATCAAAGGTAGACATTCAATCAAAGGTAGACATTCAATCTAAGGTAGACATTCAATCTAAGGTTAACATTCAATCTAAGGTAGACATTCAATCTAAGTGAGACATTTAATTTATGTCATGAAGCATCATTAGCTATTCATGCAGATGTCCATGTTATCATTTCAGCTGTCCACAACTGGAACGCTTCCTTCCATATTATGTTATTTGTCACCATCGGCAAAATATTTCAATATATACAAATTACAGGTATTGGCCCAAGTTGTTCTAAAAGTTCAAAGAGCTAAAACATAAGGAAGTATATAATAATGAGCTAACAAATTCTCTAAATGATTGCACATATCTCAAGTTAAGACAATGAAGAAGCAGTTCTCACGCTATGTCCACGTGAATCTTGATGAGACGACATCAGAAACAGAACTGGTGTAATGATGTAATGATATAACGATACTTTCCTATGTGAGAAAATCTCGCGACAAAAGATAAAGCTAATATAGAGCATATCCTCAATTATAAAGATAGCAGGTTGTTCAAGAAGTACTCTTCCACTTCCTTATTAACTTAATTGGGGGTTTATCCTTAGTTTGTTTGTATTAATGGTTACAGAAAATAACAGTGCAAATGAGTGTCTATAAAAACATCGGGGAAGTAAAAATGTATGCCCAAGAAGAATGACATAATCAAAATTAATAAGTAGGATTATGTTTGACGAGGAGTGTTACATAACATGCACATGATGAATCATATATAGTAAGAATTTTAAACTAGGATTATGCTCCACGAAGAGCATTACATCACTTATTAAAGCTATAATATATAAATGTGATCAATTATGTCCCAAATGTAAGTATCTATTTGCTTATTTGCCTTAGTTGTAGTATGATGACATGTCTATTAGTAATTTGTACCGTTGAAATGCAGATACATTACATTACTGTATGCAGAAAATCAAAGTCCTAACACATCCAATTTCGGCAAGCATGTTCTACTTGTGTATTTAATTCTGTACGAGAAGCTCCGCTCGCTCTTTTATATTTTAAATTGGTTTTTCTCAGCACTAATTCTCACTAGGGATGATGACCATAACGATAGAGGAGATGAGAGTTTGTCGCTCTTTTTCTTTATGCCAGGTGGTGGAGATTGAAGGTGGTGGTCAGATTTATCAAGCCCTCTCACTCTTTTTCTCTATACCAGGTGGTGGAAATTTCAAATGGTGGTCAGATTTATCAAAACGTGTCACTCTTTTCCCATATGACAGGTGGTTTAAAATTTTTAAAGTGACGTTTAGCAAGCCGGCACCATGAAGTATGGAGTGGTTGTATTCTGTTCGGGTGATTGTTAAGCTGCACAAGTTTTACAGAATTAAAAGTTGGTACTATGTTCTTTCCTTCCCAGGAGGTTGATATAGTCGTTAGTATTTGAACTGGTCATATATTTATAGTTTTTTTTCGCAGTGTTTCCCAATTCCCATCTGTTAAGCAAAGTCTCTTTTTATCAAATGTTTCAATATATTCTTACCTAAGTGTATAGTGATCAATGTGTATGACTTTTTTTGTGTCTTGCTCCCTTCTGTGTTACTCTGACTACCTTGTCATTATCAGGTGTATTTAAATGCCAGGAATTCATTGCATTGAGATGCACACAGCTGGTTGGCATAGTGATCCATCCATAATTACAAGTCCATTATCCGATAGAGTCGTCAGGGTATCACATTGATTGCATAAACAAACCAGTTTTTGCATGAGTACACTGACTTCTATCTTCAGCGATGAGGATGAGTGAGGAAGAATCCGCGGCCTGTCCAGCTCTTGATGCTGTCTGTCAATGACTTTCTTTGACCCCTTCTTCTTCCACTTTCGACTGTCCCCGGAATTAGCGTTTTTAACAAGGAAAAAAGTACACGTGTCTAAATAATGTAAGTTTTTGACATTTTCCTATTGAAAGTAATGATCATTCTGTACATGTCAGCATCTCTCTTTTATTTCTTACGTACACATTTGTCTTGTATACTTTATATACAAAATAATATTCGTAGTGTATCTTATAGAGGACGTAGCCAACAACCCAGCATTTTTAGGCTGTAGTGATTTTAGGCAATATAAATAAGTTCAGTAGTTTGCCATTGCTTTCTGGAAGGTTCGGATGTAGAATTGCTTGTGGCAGCGATGACACACTATGTGAGTTGCACATAATTTGTATTCAAAGCATTTAACTATCTCCCCATGTCTGCAGCGAGTGTCCAACTTTCATAACCACACACGACAATATCAATCACTAGTAAGTTGGACAATTTAATTTTGACTCGAACACTGATGTTGTTTTTCCAAACGTAATGTAGCCTTGACATAGCAGCTAAAGCCATCGCCAACCTTGTCTTTCATTGTGTTGTGCATTTTCCATTGTTGCATATACAGTACCCGAGATGTTTGAAAGTATTCACTTTCTCAAGTGTATGCCTATTCATTCTAAACCATTATGTTCTGTACTTCTGTGTCTATTGTCTATTGTCTTTCCCCACGTGGTTTGTTATCCTCTTTTGCCGTTAAGCGTAAGGGTGATTGGAGCTCCAGCTTGCGTTCTAGAGTCAGATTCGTGGTCTCGACTGTGCTATGACCGTGTTTGTTCAGGATGCCCATGGCGTTTTCTATTCATCTTGTCTGTGGTCTTCCTATGGCTTTGTACCCTGATCTCATTTGGTTATATACCTAAACGAGCAACTTGTCGTGATGCATTCTCATAATTTGGCCAAAACCACTTGTTCTGCGGCCTGTCTATGTATTATGTGAAAGGTATTTTAACTATTCTTTCACTGATATCTTCATTTCGTAATCTATCAAGCCTGGTGACCCCTGCGGCTTTACTCAAGCATTTCACATCACATGTCACTATTTCTCTGTTATTTTTCATTAATTTTTGTATTTTTGGTTGTATCATCTTTCTTAGGATGTCACATGATGCTCTATCGTTTATAATTTAGCATTGATGATTTAACATTGCTTCTCTAGCCATGTTTCTTTCGCCTGTTCAATTTTTCTTCTGATATTCTTGTTTATTTTGCTATATTGCACTACCATTTTAGGGTTCTCTTAATTAAGGTGTTTTTTTTTTCATTTCCCTTCACGCATTGCATCTCATATATTTTGAACAATATCCATTACTTTTACCACTGCTTCGGAGACATAGATTACTACACATTTCTGAATATTCGTCATTTTTTTGTCCTTCTATCAGTTTTACTACAGTACAAGTTCCGGTCATAGAATCAATTCACAATCAAGAAATTCTTGGATAGACAGACATTTGTTGGAATTTTAATGAGGGATGCTATTTTTGGAATTCTCCAAATCCTGGATTTTGATTGTTTTTAATAAAATCTTAATTATGTGAGCTTTTATAAGACTAAGCTGTATATTTGATTAAATGTATTCATTTAAAGGTAGTTTACTAAAAAAAAGAGCATCAAAGTATCACCAATTATTACTAACTATTATTACTAGAATCTCATTTTTTGTGTTATAGTTTTATGTTAATAATTTCTCACTTTCTTCACTGTGTTTATGATGATTGATTGCTCTGAAACTGCGGTTCTACAAGGACGGGGCATGTCAGTTCTCAACAGAGCTTATTTTTATATAAACTTAAAATTAATTAATCCCACTTCTTGTTTCTTGATTAGAAACTAGCTTCACATCACTTGGGGTATTCCTATAAGTGCTCCACCCTCCGTTCCAGCAACAGTAGTAGTGTGTAAACTCAGAATCCCGTTCAGGTGTTGATTGCTTGATCTCTTCGTGAACATCCACAAAAAATTACTTTTTAGAAATCCCACTTCAAAATACATCAAATGTATATGTGTGTTATTTCTTACTCAAAAATGTGTGTTGCATCTCAGTAATGCAAAGTCCACGTCAAAACATACCAAATGTATGTCATTTTTCACCAAACAGTTATTATCTCAACTCAATCTAGGTCAATTCAACTTAAAAACAAAACATATTATTTTATAAATATATTATTTATTTACGCAATCTAATCGATTTTGACATTTTTTAGCTTATAATATGTGGAAGGAAGGAATTGCATCACAAAAAAGGTCGATATTTTTTCTCTACAAAGCATGTACAACAAAGCAAACACAATCTCGTTACTTTCTTGTAAGTTTGCAAAGAAATACAATAACAAGTTTGATTTGAAATAATAAGTAACACACCAAGGATTCGATAATGTAATGTTACTAGTAACTAAATCATTGATAAGATTAACATTATCTTATCATTAGTGTTATTATTTCTTATTGTTTGTAACTGCGCACTGTCCTCTTTGTTGGATGTTCTCTGGAACTTTGGTTATTACGTACTTGAAATGAAACACAATAAT
Source organism: Meghimatium bilineatum (assembly GCA_034231615.1). Taxonomy (NCBI): domain Eukaryota; kingdom Metazoa; phylum Mollusca; class Gastropoda; order Stylommatophora; family Philomycidae; genus Meghimatium; species Meghimatium bilineatum. Next base: position 72,338,086 of record CM067299.1, on the reverse strand, counting down.
ACCAGAACAAATTAGTGTATTTAGTACCTCGCAATAAGGATAAACAGTTTCCTTTTTTTTTTTTTTTTTTTGGTGACAGCAGATGTCTGTAGCCAAATTCAGAAACGGTCACGAAAATTTTATCGAGGAATATTTGGAATCGGTGACCAGCTTGCATTATGAATACTGCTTATAAGGATTGCGTCTGTACATATTATAAATATAGAGTCGAAGCAACACGGATGTGTACACTTGGACATTTACGGTCACTATTTATATCTATATACATGTAACACGTCATCATCGCAGGGGTACCACACTGGATGCATCAACAAAAGTCATCCAACGATTTCAATCTGCAACGATGCGGATGAGTAAAGAAAAAGTTTTGTCCTGTCCAGTCCTTGATGCTGTCTGTCCATTGTTTTCTGTCTCCCCTCTGTTTCTTCCACCTTCGATCGTTTCCTGTATGTACTATCGTTTATGACAAGGAATCATACCCACACATGTCCAAATCATGCACGTTTTTATCGTTTCACTATTGAAATCAATATTTCTTGTGAGCCTGTATATATATTGTTATTTTATTTCTTAAGTACACATTTGTCTTATGTTGTCTATAGGATATTGGCAGAATTTGTCTGTAACATTTGTATTCGAAGGCCTGTAATAATCTTTCCACGTCTGTAGTGTATTCGAAGGCCTGTAATCATCTCTCCATGTCTGTAGTGTGAGTGTCCAATTTTCACAACCCTACAACAATAGAAAGCAGTGGTGAGTTTTACGGTTTGTTTTTCACTCTAATACTGATGTTAGTTAGTTAGTTATTCCTCTAGGACCAAAGACGGCACATAGGGCAGATGTCATAGATTTCCATGTCTCGCATTTTATTGTCATTTGTCTTAGGTCTTCATTGTTTCTGATACCGATGGTGGGGAGCTCTCTTGTATAGTTCTACCTAAGGTCTCTCTTGGTCTTCCTCGTTTTCTTTTGCCCCTTGGTGACCAAATCAAAGCTTGAGAGGGAAATCTTTTGGTATTCATTCGCAGAACGTGTCCGATGTAATTCCAACGGCACCTTCTAATATAGGTGGATATATATTCTTGTTTTTCTTCTTGCCTGACAACTATGTTTGATTTAGTCTGACCAATGGATGTTCAGTAGTCGTCTAAGACATGTGTTTTCAAAGGTGTTTAGTCTTTGTTCTATGTTTGATGTTGCTTTCCAACTTTCGCATCCATATGTTCATGTTGGAATTATGCAGGAGTTGAAGATTTTGAGTTTTGTGTTATTTCGTAGCGTTTTTGAATGCCAGATATTTGATAGTTTATTGAACGAGTTTGCAGTCAGTGCAATACGGTTTAATATTTCTGTTAATTAATCTCCTGTTGTTGATATCTTGCTGCCAAGGTATGAGAGTTGTTGACTTTTTCAAGAGTGTTGTCGTTTAGTTTGATGTCCGTTGATTTGTTGGTAAGGTCAAATATTCTTGGTTAGGATGTGTTGATTTCAAGCCCAAACTGTGTGGAGAATAGTTCTAGGCGATTTGTTTTTTCTTGGACATCTTCATGAGTTCAGCTAAGTAACGCTAGATCGTCTGCGAAGTCGAGATTTTCAAGACGTTTATTTTCAAGCCATTCAATACCACGATTTTTATCGGCTGTGCAATTTCGCATGACCCAATCAATTGTAATAATAAATAACATTGGTGACATGACACATCCTTGCTTCACTCCTGTATTTACTGGGAACCATTCAGTATTGTCAGCTTCTGTTCTTACACAGCATCGTGATTCATCGTAAAATGCTTTATAATGTTCACGTAAAAACACAAGAATCGGTTGAAATCCATACATTTCAAGAATGTTTCAGAGGGAATGTCCATGATCATAGGCTTTTTGAAAGTCAACAAAGTTTATAATTAGCTATGATTGGTGTTATACTTATTCTTCTATTATTGTCCTGAGTGTAAATATTTAATCAACACATGATTTGTTTGGTTTAAATCTTGCCTGTTCCTCTCTTAATCTTTTGTCTATTGTTTTTTTAATTCTTTCCAGTACCATACTACAGAATACTTTTACTTGAATTGAGAGTAATGTAATGCCTCTCCAGTTGTTGCAATCGGTTGGGTTTCCTTTATTGGGGAGTTTAAAAATAATCCCTTCCTTCCATTGTGATGGTGGTGTTCTTTCAGTCATATTTCATTGAACAGTTGTAATAAATATTGCAGGGTATTTTCATCTACTGCTTTTAACATTTCTGCAGAGATCTCGTCGTTTCCAGCTGCTTTGTTGTTTTTATGCGTTTTTATGGCAAGTTGCAGTTCTTTTGTGGTGAATAAATCACACGTGGCGTCTAGTGAAGGTATTTTCTCTGTTTTACTTGTAGAGATTGTCGGTTGTGGTCTATTTAGTATCTCTTTAAAGAATTCGATCCAACTGTGTTGTTTTTTTTTGTCGTCTTCGGATGTTAATAACTGTCCATGTTTGTCTTTAACTGCATTAATTGTTGTTGGTGCATGGTTGCAGAGTTGTTTCCTTATATGAAATAGTGCTTTGCTTTTTCCAGTATTTGATGCTGTCTCTGCTTCAGTAGCTAGTTCATTAATGAAGTTTCGTTTGTCATCTATTTGCGCTTTTTTTACCTATTTATCCAGCATTCTATATTTCTGTTTGTTACGATCTTTCGAGAGTAGGTCTTTTCGTCTTCTTCTTCAGCGTACATTCTCAAACTCCTGCTGAATTCTCTTGTAGCAGGACATGTCCTACTAGATTTCCAGCAGAATGTAGTCCAGAGAATGGAAATTCATTATTTCGCTGTTTTATTTGCGCAAATGGCCCGACACATCCATCTTCGGCAGCAGTAGGTTTTTTGAATATAGTAAAGTTAGTTTGGCTTGTTTTCTCTCTTAAATAAAATAAATCTACATCCCTACTGACTTTACATATTTCCTTGATTGTCCAAAATTCACTACCATGTATCGGAATATGTTTGTTATAATTAAATAATATTATATATTACATACTTCAGGAATCTTGACGTAGTGGCTACGCTTTGTGCTCATGAGGGCGCTGGTTCCAATACCAAACGCGATGTCTTGTTTATAAAGTGAATTTTTATTCAGATATTCCTGGACAATATAGCATGACGCTACGGAGTTACGTGGTATGAGTAGTGCACTCTTGGCAGGCGGCGTGCCGCTTCATTGAGAGGAACGAAGTACAGTACATATGGGGTAACTCGAATAAAATGAAGGCAATTTTCTACGTATTTTGAGCCTTTGAAATAGGATGTTCTTCATCTTTTGAAATGTTGCCCTTGCCTGGACTAGGCAGATATTTTAATTCTTTAATGCATCTTCTATATACTGTTGGCTTGTGAATATGTTAACTTGTGAATACGGTGGATATGTTAAGAGAGAACCTCCCAAAAAAACAACAGCTATCTAGAATTTACTGAATAGGAGTTAAATGTTCTCATTTAATAAATGAATATAGAAAATGAAGTTGAATTAAGTGCTTATATTGTTTAACTTCAGTTGTGAGAGAACCCATTTTATTAAATGCAATATTACTCGCTGGTGATACACGATTGTTCATATTTTCCTCAATTATAGCAAGTAATTGATGAACACAAATTTGTCATAAATAGTAACAATAAATTTTAAATATATAGAGATATATATTCTTACAGGTCGCCGTTGCTTCTTAATCTCAGAGAGTCGTTTTTGTACTTTGAAAAAAAATATCAAATAATATTTGGAACCTTTATCAAGCTCGATGTTACTCGAGAGACGTCATCGGAGCGTGAAGTATTCCTGGCCAGAGTTTCATATATCTACTTCATACTCTCTTGTTTTGAAGAAGTGATCTTCCTACATTTCACACTCCGACAGATTCGTCTATGATAGCGGTGGTCAACATTTTCCATTAAATGCGCCAACTTTCCACTTTCTAATTCACATGCGCCAATCAACACATGTATCTACATTCAGTTCACCATTTGCGCATACATTATGGGCTGGCCACCCCTGGTCTATGATTTTTGCAATGTGGCCAATATATATTTCATGTTTTTTACTTCTGGGGATCTCTGTGGCGTAGAGGTTAATACATTTATCTTGTGCCAAGAGATGACTAATTTCAGGGTCAGTACATTTTCTTTACAAACTCATTTTTGGAGGTCTATATGCATTGTTGTTGAAACTATGGAGTTAAGTGTTTTCAGTGTAATTTTCGGCGTATGGCATGCTACTCTGTCTTTCGAGATCTTAATTATTTTACTTTAGGCTCATTATTAGTTTCCCGTAAACGCAATGAAAATATGTCTCCATCTGTCACCTATAATGGACATCTGTAACAGACAACCAGATAGTGGTCCTGCAGCGCACTATGTCTTAAAATCGCCTAAATCCAATTACTGAATGTTTTCCTAAATAGTTCCTAGACACCAGAGAAACCAGGAGACATGAGAATATAAAATACTGGTAAAAAATAAATAAAAAGAACTTAGAATAATGGAATCGAACGCTGAATGTGCCAACAGCAAAAAAAGAATGATGTCTACAGTAAGAAATTGGAGCTGGAAAATATCTTAAACAAAGGACAGATAAGTGTATGCTTCCTGCATAAATCACACCCAAGAAAGGATACAGCTATCAAAACCAGATGCTACCAGTGATACAGAAAAGACCAAAAAAGAATGAAATACTGACACTTGTTCAGAACAATATCAACACATGTCAGTTAGGATCATATATGGAGTGAGCAGATCCATTTCGGATGCTTTGTCTGAAAACAGAAAATACATAATTCTATCTATCTCCTGAACTATCACTATTACTTTTACATCTTTTTAAAGCCAGTGTTACTTTTCTAGGTTTTGTAAATATGAATCAATATAATTGAATTGTGAAGCTAATGTGTGAAACATTCAATCAAACTGTGAGTCGAATGTGTGAAATATGCACTAAAATTGTGTTTCGTATGTGAAATATTCTCTCGAAATGGACGTTTCGATATAATTTTACTTTTAGTCTATAGTCTATGAGGGCGAATTTAAATGTTTTGCCTCATACGCGATAATTTTATTAATATTCAAGATAAGCAAATGCACTTTAAATTATCTGAAAGTTTGGAATGTCCTAATTAGTGAGGTGTCATTATTTTAAAATATAGTCCCTATTCCAGTCCACGCACACACGCCGACGTCGGACTAGTTGTTGCATCCCGTCGAGGAAGAAATTGGACGTTTAGCCTCGAAACCAAGTTCGCTCATAGACAATGAAGAGTGCTCAGGAGAAGGCCAAACGTAAAATGATCAAATTTGGATCCATTAACATCTGCGGATTAAAGAATAAAGCTGTAGATCTAATAGAAGAGATGGAAAAACGAAAGATCAAACTACTAGGATTAGTAGACACACGAGTAAAGGGCCAAGGCAACAAAAAAATTCACATTAATATACTGTTGTGTACACAGGAATGCGAAATCAAAACATGACGTAGCTTTCATCTTTGACCCCACGGTGTCCAAAAATGTCATAAGTGCGACCTTTGCGAGCGAAAGGTGATAGCGATAAGTTAATGAGTTCACTTACTTAGGAAGCATTATATCCAGTGAAGGGAAACCCAGTAAAGAGATACAAAATAGATGTAACAAAACATACCAGATCCTAGGACAGATGACATGTATTTTCAAGAACAAAAATGTAAACATGGACACTAAATTTGCATTATACAAAACTATTGTTATTCCATAACTATGCTACCAGTGCCGAGCCTGGACAATGATAGTACAAGACCAAAGAAAAATAGTCACAACAGAAATTACATGTCTACAAAGAGTGTCATTAAGAGATAGAATTAGAAACGATAACATCAGACAGATAACCAAAACAATACTAGTATTGGAACACATCAAAAGACAACAAATCAAGTGGTTTTCACACGCTTTCAGACTACCGACAGATAGCCTGCCACAAATGGCCATGGCACATAGACATAACGGCTATAAAGCCAGAGGCAGACCATGTAAAAGATGGATCACAGAAATCATAGAAGCCACAGGAACAAGCTTACAGACATCACACAAGAAGGCCATCTCCAGAGAACTCTTCCACCCCTGACGCAGCAAAGCAAATAAGGGCCACGGCGTATAGATAGATAGACAGACAGGCAGTTAGACATAAAGGCAGGTAGACAGACAGACACACAGATATATATATATATATATATATATATATATATATATATATAATATATATATATAGATAGATAGATAGATAGATAGATAGATAGATAGATAGATAGATAGATAGATAGATAGATAGATAGATAGATAGATAGATAGATAGATAGAATAGATAGATAGATAGATAGATAGATAGATAGATAGATAGATAGATAGATAGATAGAGATAGATAGATAGATAGATAGATAGATAGATAGATAGATAGATAGATAGATAGTAGATAGATAGATAGATAGATAGATAGATAGATAGATAGATAGATAGATAGATAGATAGATAGATAGATAGATAGATAGATAGATAGATAGATAGACCAAGTTCGCACAGCTGCTTGCACCTTCTCGTCAGAATCGTAACGGTGTTCCTTGAGGTGTTCCTTCAGATTCGGGAAGAGAAAAAGTCACAAGGTGCCAGACGAAGCTGTGCTACGTGTGTGGTAAAGTGTCATCAGACTTGAGACGCGCTCCAATGCATCTACTGTTTGTCGACTCGTGAATGGCGAAAATTGTCTTGCTAAAGAACTGCGGATTTGCCCCACACGAACACGCAGCATTCGTGTTCGGAGTTTCATCAAGGTTGTCACATAAAGTTCGGAGTTGACGGTATTGACGTGCTTCAAACATTCCATGTGGGAATACGCCCTCGCAGTCCCAAAAGATGGTCTAAACACCTTTCCCGCCGAAGCGACAACCTTGAACTTTTTTGGTGACGGTGAGTTCTTATGCCTGTACTCTATGGACTGACGCTTGTTTTCGGGGCCACAATGATGTGCCCATGACTCGTCGCCAGTAAAAATTCTCTGCTGATAAATACGTCACCTTCCTGTTCATATCACTTCAGAAGTTCCTGACACGCCTGTTGTCGTCGCTGTTTCATTTCTAGTATTCGAAGGACCCATCCCGCACACATTTCCCTATACTCAAGCAAGTCAAGGATAATGTGATGTACTCGCTCAGTCGAAATTCTAAGCATTGTGGCGATATATTTCAGACTGACATGGCGATTGACACGAATCAGTTCGTTCATGCAAAATTGGTGCTGTGCAACCACGGCTGTGATCGGACGTGCGCTGCACGCCTGGTCATGCAGGCTCGACGTCGTTGGATTGACATCTTTTACAGTCCTTGCCCACCTCCTGACAGTACGTACATCCACACGGGCATCACCATATACCGCAGGCATTCCTCGATACATGTCGATGGGCGCACAAACTTCCGCCACCAGGAATTCAATCACAGCACATTGCTTCAACCATATTTCCCTACACGTCGTCATTTTATATGTGATTTGTGCATGCGTCACGTTCCAGGCTCATGATATTACATGTCTCGGTGGTCACTTCCTTAGAGATTATTATCACATAGGTGTCACGTGTCTCGGAGCGCTGTTTTCCAAGTTATGGCTCATGAGGCAAAATCTTTCAATTCGCCCTGGTATTATGATTTGTGCCTGTTCATAATAGTATACTACAGACACATTTCCAGAAGCAGACACTAATATTACCATTATTAAATCACATACACAGAAAGAGAGAGAGAGAGGAGTTAATTCAGGAACATGTTCATGTATGAACTATTTTGATGGCATGGAGAAAGAAAAAAAAAGATATACTTCACCAATGTTCGTCAGTGGTAAATAAAAGTCACGAACCGTCTAAAATTATGTTGATCTCTTCCATGTCATTATTTCTATATAAGGGAGATAATTTAAACTTTTATTACTATTTTACCGATTTCATAAATCATAAATGGGTTAATTCCCCATCCTGTTTCAGAAACCACGGCTTTGCTGTCCAAACTTAACGTTGTTTTTAGCTCCATGTCAAACAAATGGAATATCTGCTTCTGATTATAAGTTGGTTTCTCCTTGTGACTCAATGTTGAGATTACTGCAATAATACATCCAGGAACGATTGTCTCATGCGGGGTGGGGAGGGAGGGGTGGGAGAGACTTGCCTGTGTCTTTATGTAATTCGGGATGTGGTGAATGGATTAATAAAACCGCGACCTCCACTATTTTATTGATGTAAAGTTCTGATAAAACCAAATTGGACTAACGTCCAACAGTTGCAAGGAGCGTTTACTCGTTTGCAATAATATGTCCATTTTTACGTAATCAAAAATGTGATTCCAGGACGGTAGATATGAACAAAGTTTTGGGGGATTGTAGAGTTTTTTTGTTTTTGTTTTTGTTTGTTTGAGAACCCAAGGAACTGCGAGTGATTAACGCTTACTTCATATGTGAAGTGGGATGACTTTTCTGATCTGTCTTTCATACCCTGGAGACTTCAGCTTTTGGCTTAGTGAAATGCGTATTGAAAACACCTTCTACTCAGAGGAGGTCTTGTAGTGTAAAAACCCCTTTTTTCCCTTAAGACATATAACATCAAACTGAACACTAAAAGTCAAGAACGTAAAGATGGCCACTTCCCCCCATCTATCTACATTAGTAATATTCCCTAAAGTGATACCACAAAGATGATATGTTTATTTTAGGAACCCTCTCTTTTAAAAAGACAGCCAAGTGGAACAAAAAAACATTTATATATATATATATATATATATATATATATATATATATATATATATATATATATATATATATATATATATATATATATATATATATATATATATATATGAACTATATAGTGTAAATCTACTATTTAGCACCACGCTAGCTTATATTTACAAATGGCATTGAAATATGTATATTGTATTGGGTTTATGACATTCACAATGTGACGATTCTGTAAATTTGTATTTCATACTCAGAAGGCTCCAACTATCAGTGATACACTGACTTTGAGAAGATGTCTCCTACTCCAAGAGAATCTGCGTATGTATTTAGAATATATATTCAGAGCCTTACCGTGCTATGATGCAGAGAGGCGGCCGCATCAGGTAGCACCAGTAAAAATACATTATTTTCGGGGCGGCATTACGAAGAAAACCCATTTAGGGGAGCAGCACTTCGAAGGCTTGCTTCATATTAAGACAATCTACCGCACGGTCCTTGGAGATATTCCACCATGTTATATTCAGACATCACAAGCCTGCAAGTATTTAGTAATATTAATGATGCCGTCACTATCATCAGTGATGTAGCATTCTAATACAGCCAAATCACCGGTATAAAATAGTAAAGTATAGAGAGCAGGTGATACAGAAAGAAAAAAATACTTCAGCACTTCGTGTATATATCAATTAAGATAGAAAAATGGAGAACAGTATTTATGGATGACAGTTTATTGAGGCAAAATATTGTTGTTATTCGTCCATCACAAGTGATGATAACCACTTGCTACACCCACTTTAGAAAATTCAGTGAATTATGTCCTTGATTATGAATTTATAGAAGGCGATTAAACCCTATTCTGACCGCAAATGCCCTCGGTCTATTTCAAAGACTTTTAGTAATGCGTCCCTGTAGCGCTTCGGTTGGCTACCTTGAGATCGCATGCCCTTCTGCAATTCACAATAGAGAAGTATCGTTGGCAGGCTATCATCTGATAAGTACCAGATGGTCTGCCCAGCAAAGCTGTATTTCCGTAGATGTGAAAATTACTTTCACTGAGGATTTTGATTTAAGTGAGGAAGAGTCGACCTCACTGTCATGTGAAACTAGTAGCAAGACGAATCGAGACGACTGGAAATAAATGAGATTCGACGCAGCAAATGATAATGACTTTCTATTCGTCTCGCCATGCTAGAAGTGGTCCACAACATGATTGCTGGAGTTCGCCTACATACATACCCGGTGGACCGATAAAATATCGTGCCTCATACGTGTAAATCTGCAAAATATCAGACTTCACGTGTAGTTGTTGATGCGTTTGGTGGACAGTCTCAGCATGACATTGTCTACTTTGTGACATTGTCTACTTTGTGACATTGTCTACTTTGTGACATTGTCTACTTTGTGACATTGTCTACTTTGTGAAATTGTCTACTTTGTGACATTGTCTACTTTGTGACTACATAATAATCATAAGAGTAGTTCTGATGCAGTAGATAATTATATTTACTGTTCATAAAGCTAAGCGGGTATCTCCCTGATGTAGTCGTCAAGCAGCAGTTCGCTGGCCCATTATCATGTATAACTTGCGACATGTTTTAATGGGATCGTGAACGTGATTGTTTATGTGGTTGTTCATGTGATTGTTCATGGAATTGTTCATGGGATTTTGCACGTCAAGGTATCCATGAAGTGCTAGAAAATAATTTCATGACTAATCACAATAACTTCGTTTTCTTTTCTTTTTATTTGAACGACTGTTCTCAAACTCCTGCCGTATATCTTCATTGTAGGACAATGCTCCTGCAGATAATTATGACTTTTGTATCTATACAGATGGCCACGAAGCAGGTCAATGTAAATTGCCAAGATACGTAGCCACTACGTTTCATACATAATTTCTTGCTCATGCAGATGTGATTGAGAACGTTCCTGTGTGATTTCAACTAACAGCTCTCTGTTGATTAATTTCATGGAAACGGCAATATCAATAAGGTTAGAATCAAGCAGAATCGCAGGAGATACCAGATGATAGTTTAATAAACTATCGGCTGCCTTAGTGTCTCCACACCGGATTTTCTGTAGGGGTTTACTCCATTAGCCTAAGAAACTCTTATGCTAGCCCGTTAGGCAATATGTGAATAAAAATGTCCCTACTAGATTTAAAGCAAATGTATAGTTCACAAAACGCACTTGATCGTAGTACCTTACTGTGCCCCAGTTTAGCGTAGTTCACACAATTCATTGTAGTATTTTACTGATCTTCCAGTTTGGTATGGTTCACAAAACTGGGAAAGTAATAATTATATGTGCAGGTACATGCAGGTTGTAAAATGATGATGTAAATGTTGTAAAATTATCATGTGCATGTTGTAAAATGATGTACAACTTGTAAAATGATGATGTACAACTTGTAAAATGATGATGTGCAGGTTGTAACATAATGATGTACATGTTGTAAAATGATGATGTACAGTTTGTAAAATGATGATGTACAGTTTGTAAAATGATGATGTGCAGGTTGTAAAATGATGATGTGCAGTTTGTGAAATGATGATGTGCAGGTTGTAAAATGATGATGTGCAGGTTGTAAAATGATGATGTACAGCTTGTAAAATGATGATGTGCAGGTTGTAAAATGATGATGTACAGGTTGTAAATTGATGATGTACATGTAAAATTATTATTTACATGTTGTAAAATGAATATGATGTTGTTGATCGTTGACACACACTTGTATACACATTCTGTGATTTATCTTCTTTGAAGAACATCATTAGGGCGTTTATAATCACAATTCACAATATCATTGACCTACTCGCTGTGTAAATATGTTAAACTACGAACCAAAAGGAGAAGAAGATGATTCGCCATATTTTTTCACTCCGTATTTAATAGAACAACTCTAGGTTTCTCGGAAGACATATACCTGCAGTTTGTGATACAGCTAGTTGAAGATAATGGCACCAAATTTCTAACCAAATGCAGATAAGGTACTTCAGACATTAGTTTTGTTTACATTCCATTATTTACACCTGCCGTGGCAGATGCATTATCACTGCATAGTTCAGCTAGTCTTTGCTATCCAAGTCCATTCTTTTTCAAACATTCTTTAACAGCTGTGCATATTGCTTCAGTTTTACTGTCACACAGTTCACAAAGTCTCAAAAAAGCAACAGCAAACTATTTTATTTTCTCACAATATTATCCCACAGCCATGCAACCAGTTGCAGAAATGTTATTTCTTTCGTCATTTAATACGCTTAATTTGATATTTCCCATATCAGCTTCTTTTAAGCGATATCCAACCTCCTTCTATAAAGAAGCCAGAAGAAGGTTATCTATCGTGTCAAAGAAACTGATACAAATGAATAAAATATGGCTGAACTGCTGCAAAACAACAAAACTAACATTCATATACGGTTGCATATTCCCAGTGGCAATATATTAATGTGAATCCTGAACAATCATCAACAATGTGACAAATAAAATAGCAGCATTGGAAACAAATTGTTGCAGAAAGATCCTCAGAATACCATGGACCAAAAAATCACTAATATAGCCATCCTGACAGAAATTAATGTAAACGAAAACTGAATAAATACATGATTCTTTTAAGAAAACCTCAAAATAATCATTTTGAGACATTTTGACCATATCAAACGTCATGAGAGCCTAGAGAAGACGATAATGAAGGAGATGATGCGATGGAGACGAACAAGAGACAGACCAAGAAGAAGATGGACGCAAGACATAAAAGACCACCTGAACATAACAGTAAACAGAAGCAGGAAGACTGACTCAAGATCGACAGAACTTCGAAAGGCTGTTTTGACTGCTACATCCTGTTTAGGGTATGCTACCTGATAATGAATATCAGATACCACGTTGTCTTGAATATGGAGCAAGTACATCAGAAATTGCTGCACTACACTTAGATATTCTAGGCTTTAGGTTCTTGCATACCTTTCAGTCACCAAATTGTACCTCATGGGGTTAGCTTAAATGATCAACAGTGCGTAGGGAATAATGTCCAGTTACAAACAAACGTTTTGCCTAAATATGTTACTTTACGTCATTCTAAGGATGAAGTCTTGTTTGTATGTGTTCCTTGAATGCGTTTCTTAGCTTTATTCTGGTTTGTTGTATTAATGGGCCTCTCGATTTCTTTCAATCTCCTCGCTATTGAACGTCTGTATATTTACATTATCATTTACTGTAATATATTTGAACTCTTATTAGACATTGTTTAATTCTCGAATCACTGAGCCACTGTGCTCTTAAACGTTGAGGATAATTATTGATCATAATAAAAAAAACTGTGATAAGGGTTCCTGGAAAATTAAATGCCGCTGCAGTCAAAACGAAGATGCTGGAACGAAAGTCCATGTTTCATTATACTACAGCAGTAACTCTTACATATTATCATTAAATTGTATTGTAAGTACAATATTATGGTAATAGTTGAAAGGTTTGAAAAAGTAGGTAACATTTGCCCTGTAAAGTATAAGAAAATGGTAACTTGGTTTCTCCAATTTCGTTATTTGACATTTTAGTATTCCCCCAAAAAAGTTTCAACAGTTTTTGACAGAACTAAAAACACTAAAAACCGCAAGGAAATAAAGAAAAGTACTAAAAAGCACAGTTTTGTTTTAGAAAAGCACTAAACCGCATTACTTCCAAACTTTTGGCACCAGATGACTCAAAAAAAAAAGAACCAAAATGGCAACTATGGTGAGGAGCTGAATGTAAAATTTCAGATTTTGGCCAGTAACAAAAACTCTAAAACATAGGTTCCCAAACTTCTTCGAGCTATCGCCCACTTTGCAAGACATAAATATTTTAACTCTCCCCCCCCCCTCCACCCTCTTGCTTATGACCTTTAATTACAGAAACGTTACTGGCCAATATGTGCTTCATCTCTCGAACACATTTATTACTATAGCGATTTTGATAAAACATAGCCAATTTGTAAAGATTGTAAAGTGTATGCTCGAATAACATTATACAGTTTTATACAGTGGTTTAAATATGAAAATATGGAATATATAATCAGAGATTCATTACATTAGTAAGAATCTTATTGTAAAAATGAAAACATCATAAATAGTATTATTAAAATTGTTTATTTAAATTTTTAAAGTACAAATATAAAACAAAAATAAGACACGAATGTGAAGGATGAACCTGTTACATTTGTAAAAGTTTGTTAATATCGGGTTCAACTTTTGTTTAAAAAAAAACAGTTGTAAATCGCCACGCTCCGTTATATGCAATGGGCTCCTTTTCTTCGATAGTAAATTTCCTACATTAAACGCACTGTCAGCCAAATAAGAAGATTGAAATATTTACGAGAATCTATTAATAATCAATTTTCAAAGGATTAAGGAATTGAAATAGAAAAAAAGATTTAAAAAGTACTCGTGTAAGACGGGCATACTATGAATTGTTTTGTTTGTTTTGCGTTCGCTCCATAATAATCAGTACATATATTGTGTTGTATATTATGTGCTGCGTTGTAGCACTTCCGCCGGGAGCGTAGTTACGTTGTGCTACCGTTATGCGCCTTGTAGGCCCAGAACAGCCGATTTCTGCATGGTATATACGATGAATTAAAATGCAGAATCAAATAAATTATATCCAATTCCAAATTCACGGAAATAATTAATTTTAAAATATATTTTTAAAATTTCTTCTATAAGGAGTCACCGACCCCTAGACCACCTGAACGTCTCCAATTACTACTGTACCCACTAGTACACCCCCCCCCCTCCCCGAAGGCTTCAGCACTGGAGTCTTTGAAATAAAACTCTGGAGAAATATCCCCATTGAACATCGCCGAGACTTCATATATTTGACAATGCAATAAAACTCTTATCCCCATTGCACATTGCTGAGTGGTCAATGATGAAAGATCAGCTACACTTGTCAGCGTGATTACAGAGACTAGTGTCAGTTCGCGAAATGCTGATATTTTGTGATACCGCGCTGATATTTTGTGATACCGCGCTGATATTTTGTGATACCCCGCTGATATTTTGTGATACCGCGCTGATATGTTGTGATACCGCTCCGATATTTTGTGATACCGCGCTGATATTTTGAACAAAATCAATCAATTAGAACAGCTGGATACTATGGGGGTGTATTTCTTCTTCCGTGACTATGACTAGAGTGCAGGAGCTGGGAGGGAAGCATGGAGTTTAACAAAACGAGAAGTAATCAAAAGAAGGAATCAAAGGAAGAGTTATCAACCACCTCAGAACCGGAACAGTTAGTTACCACATGTTGAAGGACATATTGAATATGAGATTAGGGCAACTATGAACTTGTACGGAGTGTTATGATTATCTCACAACCAACCAACCAACCAACCAACCAACCAACCAACCAACCAACCAACATTTTAACTCTGAATGCTTTTATATTTGTCCTATAGCTCCTTATGACAATGATACTTATGTGTAGTAACAAAGACATTTAATCTCTCTGTTATTTATTGTGCTCTGTAACATGTTCTATTTATCTGTGTCATTGATAGCCCTCTGTAACCTGCTCTATTCCTGTCATTCTGTAACAGGTTAAAATTTATCTCTGTCATTAATCGTTCTCTGAAACATGCTGTATTTCTATCTGTTATTGATAGTCATCTGTAACATGTTCCAGTTTTAGTATGCTATTTTCAGCTTCTCTTCTGCTGATTATTTTTTTTTTTGAGTGTTCCACATCTCATACTACCCATTTCTTCAATCTTTTCGCTGTATATTATAGTCCAAATACTATATAGTTTATGTATGTTTATTATCATCTTGGCATACCGGACATATGCTCAGACTTCCGCATTAGCACATATCTCAGGCTATAGCGGTTGACTACTCCGGCTCTGTATTTCTTGGGCGTTGGTTATTTTAATATTTTTTTGCTAGGTGATTTCTCCCTTCCACGCAGATCCGCATTCCCATTTTACCCATTCTCGTTACTGCCTCGTGCTTATTGACCTCAAAATCATCTCACAGAATCACGTAGAGCATTTAGTATAGCTATGCTGTACTGTACGTAGAGTTTTGAGTATAATTGTGCTGTACTACACATAGATTATTTAGTAAAGTTATGCTGTACTACTCGCATAGAATTGAGTATAATTATGGGTATATGTTACGCAAATGTAGCTTCATCACGTGACAACAGTCCATCTCTTTAACAGTAGGTATGATTTCATTGCGCTTCCGTTGCACGGAGATAAAAAACGCAAGAGGTCTGCTAGATGTAATTCGATCTTCAGGTAACGCACTGGAACCCCCCCCCCCCACCCCAGGTGTTTCAAGGAAGGGGAAGGGGAGTATCTCAAAGCGTTACGCCCAGATCGATGGATGCAGCGTTTTATGCGTCTTTAGCGAAAGTTCGTTTCGTTAAATATTGTATGAGGTCAGTTCCGTAAAAATTCGACCACATCTTCTTAACATGAACCTTATTATGCTGTACTACGCGTATAGAATTGAGTATAGTTATGTTGTACTGTTCGTATAGAATTGAGTATAATTATGTTGTACTACGAGCATAGAATTGAGTATAGTTATGCTGTACTACACTTGCGAATCCATTTTAATGATATTCTGTGGCAGTCTCCTTCATAATATTTAAAGATAGCGTTTACAGACAATCGATGTGTGTTACTTTTGTAATCAATGTAAACGGAATAACCTGAACTACGATCTCTATTCTTCTTTATTTTTTAAAAAAGCTCTCATACAATCACAGTGAACTCACGTCCACGGTAGAAAGGAGCGAAATTGACCAAAAGGGGTACAAGATAAGTTACCAATGACCCATGAATGTGTGCTGTCACAATTGACGATATCTGATTGAAGCTCTTGGAATTAATCTTTGCTATATGAACATACTGAAGACAAAATACTTTATACTGTGCAACTACATGACATGATCATACTAAGGAAAAAATAGTTTGTGTCGTACAGTTATTTTATACGAACATACTAAACATAAAATACTTTGTATCGTTCAGGTAGTTGATATGAAAATACTGAGCACAAAATACTTTGTATTGTTCAGGTAGTTCATATGAAAATACTGAGCATAAAATACTTTGTATCGTTCAGGTAGTTGATATGAAAATACTGAGCACAAAATACTTTTTAGTTGATATACAGACTTCTGATTTTTCTTGCGCTTTTATTCTCAAACTCCTGTATATTGGAAGGATGATTTCTGGAGAACGAAATGCGTTGTGTTATGGTTTAAACTTTAGTTGTGATATATGCACCTTCGGTCCGACACATCCGACTTCGGCACGGATATAGGTCACTTTAATCCTCTATGAGATGGTACAGGAAAGTCAAAGACCAAATTTTCAGTAGTCACCCCTAACACCGGGAATAGAATATTATTCTTTTAATCCCTTTCGAGAGCCAGTAATACACTGATTTCATAGCTCCGATACGTTTCAAGCATATTAGCATATTAACATATGTACATGTGTTCCAATATAAAAATAAAATCGCGGAAATTAAATAAATAACTTCACTTTTGAAGGATAAACTTCATTAAATACGCAGGACTGTATAATTGACAAGGTACTCGACTCAACTATTGTGCCTGGAAGGGTAATTTCCTATATGTATTTCTCATCGATTTGTTGGTAAGATCAATATCCTGTGTATAATATTCTTCAATTTATTACTACCAGATGTTCATTTCTTTGAGACTGTGTTCTGTACAAGGAAGTCTCTCCTCGGATTTTTTTATCCCGTCACAGCACAGTTGTTAAACGTAATCTTTCATACCGAAATGATAATAATGTTCGCGGCCGTGACAAATCCCCGATGAAATTCTTAAGTAACTATGATAACCTATTCTTTCAATAAATTCGCAAGATGAAATGTGGCATTTAGAAACATTATTCATCGTTTATGCCGAAATATTGGATCCATTTTCAATCTGGACAGTTCAAGTTTCACCAGCAAGTGTAGGCGAAGGAATTTAAGTGTGTCGATTGTTGCCTACTTTCCGAATGTACAAGGTGGAGACTTTTTAGAGCATGGGCGTCAAAAGTGGGGAATAGAAACCTATTTATATTTTCAACTCGCTATCTTTTAAGTCCAATGTCATTTAGTATTCTTATTAATGTATCTCAGAATCTCGGAAATTTAACTTTTCTATCTTATATCCTTCTGTCTAAGCATTCGTCCTCTGCTGTGCACATCTCATATGTCCATCACGTCGGCAGCTCTCAAGTCTGAGCTTGAAATCTCATACTACCCATTTCTTCAATCTTTTCGCTGTAAATTATAGTCCAGATACTATATAGTTTATGTATGTTTATTATCATCTAGGCACACCGGACATATGCTCAGACTTCCGCATTAGCACATATCTCAGGCTATAGCGGTTGACTACTCCGGCTCTGTATTTCTTGGGCGTTGGTTATTTTAATTTTTTTTTGCTAGGTGATTTCTCCCTGCCACGCAGATCCATTATTCTCCATGAAACTCTGCCAATCGGATGGACTCATTTCTCTCTTATATGTTTATTCCTTAGGCAATTGCCTCCAATCTCCTAATTGGAGAGTAACTTCAGTAAATTCAGTACTTTATGATTGAATTGTTGTCCGTCTATTTATCTTGTAAAATCCTATCCGCTGTTGACACTAGACATCAGATACTCTTTCAAGACACTTAAGACATCAGCTAACAGTAAACGAAATAAAACATTTAAGACATAATTTAACAGTAAATAAAACAAGATACTTAAGATATCAGTTAATCACAAATAAGATAAGACACTTAAGACATCTAACTGTAAATTAAATGAGACACTTAAAAACATCAGCTCATAGTAAATGAAATAAGACAATTAAGACATCCGCTAACGGTAAATTAAATAAAACACGAGATCTGCTAACAGCAGATGAAATAAGACAATTCAGATATAAGCTAACTGTAAATGATTGACACTTAAGACATCAGCTAACCACAACGAAAATAAGACACTTAAAACATCAGTTAACTACAAAGAAAATAAGACACTTAAAACATCAGCTAACCACAAAGAAAATAATACACTTAAAACATCAGCTAACCACAAAGAAAATAAGACACTTAAAACATCAACTAGCCACAAAGAAAATAAGACACTTAAAACATCAGCTAGCCACAAAGAAAATAAGACACTTAAAACATCAGCTAGCCACAAAGAAAATAAGACACTTAAACATCAGCTAACCACAAAGAAAATAAGACACTTAAGACATCAGCTAGCCACAAAGAAAATAAGACACTGAAGACTCACATTTCACAGTTCACAGTAAATGAAATACAACACTTAGACATCTCCTTGAAGAAAGATCACGGAAGCACAAGAAAACAACGAGTGTATTCGAAATGAATTGCTTTAGAAAGTGAAATTGAATTATACAGAAAATGTGGAGATTGTATAATACAGATAGTCCAGAGGCAATGTAATCTATTAGTGACTTCAAATAATAAAATATTAGCAAAATAAAAATATTTTTTTTTTAAATGTAACGAAGCCATGCTTGAATGTTGCTATGCACAAGTAGATTTCTGTGTGTTTTATGCATGACAAATGTTCAGGAAATAAAACAAAACAATGACAGCAATAAAGCAAAATAATAACAGTACTTTCATGTCAAATAGTACAATATTTATATAGTACAATATTTATATAGTACAATATTTATATAGTACAATATTTATATAGTACAATATTTATAGTAAACCATGTTCTATTTAGTAAATGCTGAAATGCACAGGAGAGAACACTTTTCAAGTGGCATTCTTTTCAAAAGAATCTTCATGAATGGTCTTAGCTCTTATCGATTCAGGGCGAGTTCTCTTGCAGCACTCATGAACAAAGCAATCTGTGACTTATCTTGGTTATCTGTCTCGATTGACTATTTCCATTATTACTTGCAACAATACCTTCAATTGTGTTACTGAAGCCTATATTTGATGATCATTCAAATACTATCCTTGATATTGTGATTATATTTGCTATTATTATTACACAGGTAAATCAATTAAAAATTATATGGGATACCTTGGTTTTTAGATCACTTATAACTGGGCGTATCCCACCTGCCGATTCCATATACCAGGACATATAGGGTATCTGTAAAGTTGATATTTTCTAACTTCATACATCATCAAGTGACATATTCTTTCCAGAACGTAGTCTTCCCTATGGATCTCTTGAATTCTCCGCGGTCTTGAGCAAGTTGTCCTACATCTTTCAGTGACATGCGCAGGCATTCTTGAATGTCTTTTGTCCAACGGCGTCTTAGTCGGCCTTTGCCCCTGTTGCCTTCTATAATCCACTCCATTAACACTCTCTCCATGCCGTCGTGTCTCTTAATATGACCGAAAAAAACTAGCTTTTTCTTTAATATGGTGTTCAGAAGCCAGCCTTCCTGGACGTTAATTGTTCGTAACACCTCCTGGTCTGTTTTCTTCGCTGTCCATGGTATTCTCAGAACTCTTCTATAACACTTTAATTCAAATGATGTTATTATCTTGGCCACTGTTTTATTTAGTGTCCATGCTTCGCATCCATATGTCGCCACAAGAAATACACATGTTCGTAGTAAACACAATTTGGTTCTTATGTTAGTACCTTGCCATAGTTTCTTTATCTGTTTTAATTTTGCCAGCGCCATTGCCGTTCTTCTCTTGATCTCAACTGCGCAGTCCCCCGCATTGTTTATATTAGTTCCTAAATAATCAAAATGTGTCACTTCTTCCAAATTGCAGTTCTCAATATTAATTTTGAGTTTTGGTTTAGTTTTGTCAGTTGCCATTATTTTTGTCTTTTTCATATTTAAGAACAAATTTTGCTGTTCGCTGAACTTTTGGGTTGACTTAATTATGTTCAGTAGATCGTGTTCGTTTGTTGTTAATAGCACTGTGTCGTCTGCATATCTAATTTCTGGTATCTGCAGCCCTCCTATATTTATGGGTCTGAAATCAGGCTTCATGAATAGACATATAAACTTCATACATATCCGCACTAAATATGCTCATTGTGTATAACGTAGTGACACCAACACTGCAAATTAGAAAACACTGTGATTTTTTTAGATACCCGCTTCGTCTGTCTATATCTCAGAAACAGGATCGGATAGGAAAAAAACTAGTGCTATTTCTATACCACCATGTCAACTATAGATAGCTGCAGATCTAGATCATGGCTATCCACAGTACATGCTACATGCCTTCTAACTGAATTAATTAGACCATGTTCGTTACGTTTTTCATTACTGTTGGAATTTTGATTGGTTGCTATTTACATACTTGGAGTCCCATGCCAAAAATAGCCAAGACCAACCAATAAATCTCACGAAAATAGGAAACTAGTTAATGTTTACGTTTTAGTTGATATGTCTCCTATACTGCGGATCAGTCACGTCTAGAAACCCAATTTGAGACAACCAACAGTGTTCTACCCAATGTTATTACTATTACTATTATAATTATTATTCCATTAAAATTATTATTAGTTTTAATATAATTATATTATTATTACTAGTATTATTTTTACTATTATTATTACTATTATTTCATTACGATTATTATTAGTACTTTTATTAGTATCATTTTTGTTATTATTATTACTAGTATTATTACTAGTTTTATTACTATTGATATTATTACTAGTATTATTACGATTATTATAATAATAATTATTATTAGTATTATTATAACTTTATTATTAGTATGATTATTCCATTACTATTTTTTCTATGCTTGTTTTTCTAGTCATATTTACCAAAAACAATGTGTACAATACGAAAGTATGCATGGTTCTGAAATTTATATCGTCACAATTTCCCATAAAATATGTAGGATAACGTCGAAGATGGAAAGCATAGAAAAAAGACAACTAAACCTCGGGCTGACATCAAAGAATGGACAGGTCATGATTTTTCCCCACAATCATCCACGTCACTGAAGACAGAAATAGTTGTATTATTATTTCCACTCTCATCCAAGCCACTGTCGACAGCTACGTTTGTATCATTATTTACACACTCATCTACATAACTGAAGACATAAATTGTGGTATCATTATTTCCCCATTAATCCACGTCACTAAAGCCATAATTGTTTGTATCATTATTTCCACACTTATCAACGTCGCTGAAGATAGAAATTGTTGTATTATTATTACCACACTTATCAACGTCGCTGAAGATAGAAATTGTTGTATTATTATTTCCACATTCATCCATGTCACAAAAGACAGAAAGTGTTGTATCATTAATTCACGATCATTGCAGAAAAAAAAGAAGAAAAGAAACACAGGGGTTCTATCAACATTCGTATAGAATAATAACTATCAAAAGAAATAAAGATAAAACAGATAAAGTATTTTGAACACATGAAAATATATGACACCTTGTTGAAGACATTACTTCAGAGTAAAGTCGAGGGGATGCGAGCAAGAGGTATGCAGAGTTACAAGTGGGAAAGACACATCACGAGATGGATAGGTTATAGTCTGACAGAGTGCACCACTAGGCCAAGAGATAGGGATGTTGGAGGTCTGTTGCAGCCAACTTTGTTGCGGAGACGGCACTTAATGATATGGTTGAAATATGTGTCTCCTTGTTCTGACATTGCTATGGCATAACCCTCAAACACTCTCAATGCTTGTGTAAGTTCTTGACTCGCTTTTATTTTTCTATGTCCGTTGCATTGTCTAAATCTTTCTGCGGAATTTCATTTCAAAAGACGTACTTATCTTTGTCACAGTATTATTAAAATATCTATGTTTCACACCAGTAAATCGATAATACAATTGTCTTGCTCTATTCATATATAATTTACGTTCGCAGCGGACGCCTTACCAAACATACTTCATTACTGCTCATTTGGATACTGCTTATACAGTTTTCTTTTGGTTTCTACTACACAATATACTGAATATTTTTGAATATTTTACATTCACTTGTAAACTTTTCCTTAAAATTTCTAGATAAAACTTCAGACATTGCCATTGTTTTACATGATAATAACAAGTGTAAATTCAGAATTGGTGCATTAACCTTCAAACGGTGCATCTAGAAAAGAGATAAGTCCGTTTAGTTTAGATTGACAATAGTGAATGCTTTAGTGCAGAGACTGAGATTTGATGTGTATGTTTGTTTTCATTATCAGGATTTATGGACAATAGAGCTCTTGTATCATTTGTGCAAGGGAGAGGTTTCTCCTGAGCTTGTATGTACACCCAAAAGAATTCAACTATCAGCGGTATGCATAGACGCGGGACAAAGCTTTCTAGTCATAGGGAATAAAATATAATTGTACAGATAAAGTCTTCTAGAACTTCCACAAAAGTAAAGTCTCATTATATCCACATATTATGTACTGGGGTTTAACTGTTGCATGGTTGGGACTATGACTGGCCACTGGTAGAAGCAGAAGATACCCTACTCAGAGTTTGTGAAATGGAGGAAGTGGGAAGAGGCTGTGAATGGGTGACATTTGGCAAAGAGAGAAATTATTGACAACAGTGGTGATACATATGGGATGAGAGTGCCGCTACTGGGCTGCCAACAGAACAGAGGAAATTATCCAAGATCTCATAATTCAGCACTCGAAGCCACACGATACAATAATTTACACAGACGGCGCAGTAACACAAGAAACAAACAGGTGTGGTTGGGGTTTCGTGGCCTACCAAAATGGCAAGAAATTAGCTGAGAAGTCAGCTGCCTACCCCACTACAACATCGAGTATGAGAATAGAAATAAAAGCGGTGACAGCAGCTCTCACTTGGCTGGCAACGCAACCACCAACAGACTCAGTGATTCTAACGGACTTTCAAAGTATGCTGCGCAAGATAGAAAAGTGTATGACCAGAACTGAATGGGTCAGGGAAACGAAAGATCCGATGTGTTGGCTGGTAAATCTTTGGTGAACGGCGCCGAGATAAGAAGAGACAGGATTGAATTGATTAGAGCAGTCATGGATATCCTACGAGAAGCCGAGGAGGAAGTCGAACGAGACAATGTACATATTCAGAGAATGGTAGAAATGGGAGTGACTAGAGGTGATGAGAGAAAGAACTCCCTCTTCGGAAAGATCAGAATAACGCGTAATCAGCAACTGACTGGGACACTGAGCTTAAACACTTTTAGATGGCTGGCGAACGACAAGCAGCGCATATAGGGGAATGCCCCCCCCCCCAGTGCTGTGACCCTTGTTCCTAATCAAGAATCGGTGAGATCTTCAGACCTTTCGCATGCAGCAACGTCCAGAAAACAAGAATAATCTAAGCGTCTAGTTACTAACAACTTTTTTAAATGTAACTACAAGAATTTATATTAGAATGAACAGATATTACTGCTTGGACAAATAACATTAAGATTTAAATCTATAGTACTGACATACAAGTAAATATAAGTAGGACCCAGAGAAAATTTTTTTAAAATTCTTGAGACTAACGGGAATTGAACCAGTCCGTTCAACGGCGTTTGAACACGCGTTCTTCCGTACTTGACTAACCGAATCTCCAGAAAAAAGTTGCGATTTCATCAAGCCTTTCACACCGTGCACACAAAGTCACCAGAACGGACTGATCGAGACAAGGACTATTACAACAACAACAAACATCCCGCACAGGTATTGAAATATCCTCCGTAACAACAAACATATAACATAATATCAGTATTAGTTATACAATGGCCGATAGGTCTTCTTGTAAACATGGATAACATATATAGACAATACAATTTTGCTTCGAATAATTGTTAATACAAAATTAATAATTGTATAAACATCAAACACTTGGACAAATAACATCAATATGGTTATCATGCGTTTTCATTCCCCCGGACATCCCATTTTAGGTCTTAAATTCCGGGGTAATGGTATTTTTGAAATATGCAAAATGTCAATAGCTTTTACTTTGCGTATTTTATTCGAATTTTCTTTATATTATTTAAACGAAGGGTATAAAAAGATCAAATTAAAACGATTCTTCTTCAGCGTTCATTCATAAACTCCCACTCGATCTCTCTTGTAGCAGGGCCATGGTCCTATTAGATTTCCAGCAGGAAATATTCAAGATAATGGAAATGCGTTGTATAGCCATTTTTTTGCGCCAATGACCCGACACATCCGTCTTCGGTGGGAAAACGATTCAATATCACTTCAATCAATATATGTTTCAATGTATGCTTTTTGTGTTATTCTTAGTTAAAGATTTTTCTTGTTTATTTGGATATCCCTTTTTGAGCTATCAAATTAGAGGTATACGGCATTCGCTTGTCAATGCCTGATTAAGATTATGAGTTTCAATTGATGATGATGATACATGTTTTGATCAAATCAGTAATTTAAAGATATTCGTGCAAAAATTTTTAAATGATAAAATGGTTTATTGAATTCCTGTTACATAAAAATTGGACAGAATATTTAGAAGGATCTAAAGGTATGGATTTGATTTTAAATTATTAAATTTTAAATTACTAAATTTTAAATTATATAATTATTAAATTTTAAATTATTAAATTATTAAATTTTAAATTAAGTTATTAAATTTTAAATTATTAAATTATTAAATTTTAAATTATTAAAAGTTATACAATTCCTCTCTGCTATCTCTCCTGGCAATGAAAATGTGCGGCGACTTTACTCTCTTATGCAAGCTCACTTGACACAGCAGAGAAAAACGTTATTGCATATCTCTGGGGTCTTTTATTTATGTAATATAACTTCAGAGACATGTTTTGTCAACATTCTCATAAACTACTTACTTAAACAGTAATAAGATATTGCTAAAATAAATGCAATCTTCTAGTAAGCAGAATAAGGTCGAGCAACAATAGAAATAATGAGAGCTACATTTTATCCTTAGATGTCAAGTAGTTGTTGGTATGTGTTTTAATTTGACGAAGTAAGAATATTAAAGCTATATTTCTGATATTTATTTTTTATTAATGTATTAGAAATCTATGTATTTTCATAAGAATATTGTAATATTTCCATTCTTTCCTATATTCTTATCATTATCATTTAGATATAAAAAGGGTCTTCTTGTTATCCTCTTATTTTCTGTAAAAAAATTTATTGTGTCCTCTTTTTACAAGATGGAAATGTGGTAAATCTAATGTTTGATCTCCGAAAGATCATCCAGTTCTTACTGTGATTTGAACGAATACCGTCACTGTTGTGAAATCACTAACCATCGGACTTTCACTCTGTGAGTAAAGAGAAAAGTGCATCGCAACTGACAAAGTTTCTGCTTCAAGTAAGGAGTATGGTGATTTCATTAATGCAAATATATTTCGTCTTCGAAAACTTATGTCAATTATCACGATGAAATCCTAAAACGGAAAGCGCTGTGTCATGGTTTACAACTTGGCTTATATTTTTTGCCCTTTCGATCTGACACACTCCCGCATGCTTTTTGGGTCGCTATGATCTACGGGATGTAACAGAAGATACATTTACATATACAGCAACGTTGTGGTTACTTCACACGATGTGCTCAATGACCTTGCGTGAAAACAATACGGTGGGAAAATAGTCTACTGGAGCAGTGTTTGAGGACGCCGCTTAAACATTCTAGTCCACTACTAATGGTGTTTATATTTTAAATAGTTTCACAAACGTGTGTATAGTGCGTACAGACAATGCAAATGGTATAAGAAAATATAATTTTAATAAAATCGTCAATAACTTAACCAACATAATATTACTGTTTGCATTACATGGCTGTACTCCTTCTAATAAAACTCAACAGTTAAGGCTTGTAAAGGGGTAAAAGTTTTGCTAATCACACTATGTAACCAATGTGATTAGCAAAGTTTTATTAGCCTGTTTCAAGCTTTACCTTATGCCTTTTGATCATGTTCAATTTCAGTTTTGTGCAGCGAGTATATATTATCAATCTAATAAGACTCCGAAGAGTCCGTAAGGTTATCAGTACAAATAGAAATAATCATACAATTTCTGTTATCAAAACATTTAATGCAAAAACATAATTGTTTCGAAAGCTATTTCAACCGATAACTTCGCTATCACTTCTGTAGAATATATTGTAGCTAGGTCACAAGTGAGCTATATTACGATAATTGCTGACATCATTGTCATAAAACCTGTGACAAATAATACATAGGTGATATTTCTCAAATTCCAATTAAAAATATTATCAATCAATAAAGTGCCATGTCGAATGGTGTAGGCGATCAAGTTTCTCCACGACTCTTTGTCTCTTGTGCTGTCAATAATCTCGGTTGGTGAACTTCTATCGTGTCACAATACTAGTCCATCGAGCAACTTTTCTCTTTATCGTCCATTATCTTTTCTCCCCTTGATCTTTCCAGTGATTATTAAGTGTTCAAGCTGCGTTCTTCTCAGCAAATGCCTTAGAAATCTTGACTGTCTGTTCCTAATGTTTGATATGATTGATCTTTTTACGCCAGCATCAAAGAGAATCTTTGCATTAGTTTTCTTAGCTATCCATTGTATTTTTATAACATTGTGAA